>JAQGBT010003780.1:0-18503 GCA_034698585.1 Disparrhopalites patrizii | reverse complement strand
TCTCTCTTCTCTATTTTATTCTCTCTCGGTTTCCCTTTTTGTCTATTATTCTCTCTCTTCTCTATTTTATTCTCTCTTTTTCGTCGTTTTTCTCTGTTTCCTCCTAATCACTCTCTTTTTTAGACACTTTTTGCTCTCTCTTTCACGATTTTTTTACGCCTTGCTTTCACATTTGTCCTTCTTCGTTTTGTCTCCATTTTTACTTCGTTCTGTTTTGTCTCCCTTTCCATTTTTTCTCCTCTTACTCCATAAATGTTTTTCCTATCGCTTTCTCTCCCTTGATATTCCTTTAGTTCTCTCTGCCTCGTTTTTATCTGGCCTTTATTCCCCGGATTTCTACGGTGTTTTCCTTTAGCTTTTTCTCTTCTATTTTCCTCTTTCTGTCTTGCTATTTTTTGCTCTTGCTATGTTTTTTTTTTTACTTCTTTACCGTTTCCCTCTTCGCCTTCCGCGTTTGTATTTCTCACTTTCCGTCTCCCTTTTCCCATCCCTCCTTCGCCTCTCTTGCAATTATTCTCCATTGCCTCCTCTATATTTAGCCCCCATCAGGGAAGGCCTCCATTATTATTAGAGCTCACAATCAGTCCCATTATGCAATATTCGTCTATATATGAAAGGCTGGGCGTTGATATGCAAAAATTTCTTCCCCCCTCTTCCTCCTCCTCCCCTCCCCATAATCCACCATGACAAACTTATAGATATATTATATATTATACTATACCTCCAATATAACCTTCCATCCCGAAAAAAAAAAATTTGTACACACACACTCACACTCACATTTGATCCTGATAAAAATTTATAGGACGACAAGAGCAACAAAAGAAAGGGCTGATAATAATAACATAATAATAACAAAGGAGCCTTTGACTACCTAATAGTTACATGAAGAAGAAGGGGGTAGTAGAGGAGAAATAACAGGAAACTTATATTATTCTCTCTAGCTCAAATGACGCTCTATATTTTCCTTTATAACACTCCATTTTTTTTCCACGAGAATCTAAAGGCCTTCTTTGTGTAACTTACCACTACCTTAGTTTTGCCCATTTTTTTCTAATATGTTTACCAGGGAACAATTTTTTTCTTCTAGAAATTGGCCGTTAAAAAAGAAAGTGTATACATGTGAGTTTCCCGTGTATCAAAGGGAAGGATTATACAAGCTCTTAATAACACGGAATATAATAATGCCTTGTACACACTTTATAATAATAATAAAAAAAAATTGCCAAGCCTTTCCCACACTTTAAGAGACGGGGAAGTGTGGACATATGCATGCTCACAAAAATACACACTATCGCTCTGAAATTTCTTCAAAGTCCTCCCTATAATTACAAGTGAATAAATAGCCTTCGGTTAGATTTTTTTGGGGGATTCTTCTCTCTCTCTCTTACTCTTTTTTTCTCTCTTTCTCTTTCTCTCTCGCTTCCCTCTCCACCACATGATTTTACCTTTTAACGCCGTTTTTCCACCAACTTACTCATATGTTCCTTGAAGCCAGAAAAAAATTTAGGAGCCAGGAAAAAAAAAATCCTGGCATACACACTTGGCGACAACATTCAATAAAAAATACTACAAAGTATTACAGCTTTGCTAATAAAAAGGGGAAAAAATCCTTACTAACTAACTTTGATAATACAGATAATAGTAATAATACTCCACTTCACTCTCCTTCCTTTCGTCCCGCACCATTCTGGTGTATTACCATCTTAGAGAAAGGGAGAGATGGAGAGAAAGAAAGAAAGGGAGAGAGAGAGAGAGAAAAAAAGTCAAGAGAGAGATCCGAACAGCAATCAAATCAAGTCCGCTCTCAATTCCCTTAATGTTGCAATCTCACGATAAACCAATTTCTTGAGATTAGTGACGGCTGTAATTCCTTTGCTATATACTTCCCCCCTCCTTGACATCTGGACTGACTATGACGTACATACAAAGGCAAAAAAGTATTGTATACAAACATATTCAGTCTCTCTCTTTCTCTCTCTCTCTCTCTCTCTCTCTCTCTATCCCCCATTCTTTTCCTATGGTCTTGGTCAATCACACATTAGTCTCTGATTTTTCCTTCCAAACAACAACAGAAACGAGCACGTCAATTGTCCTAGCCAGGACGGTATTATACAGTGTAGTAATGTGACAGCCAAAAGGGAAATGCTCTTAACTTTTTTGGCCAAGACCATTGAGTCCCTACACACATGTATGGCTGGTACGTATGTATGTGCATAATACACTTTATACGTATACACATGTCCATAAAGGGATTGCTACACACATTGACCATTTTTTTAATCTACGGTAATAAAGCCTCTCCACACTCTCGGCAGGACGTTTTGTGGGTACACACATATGGATGGCATAAGTATTATTAATAATAATGGTAATATCCCACACAATCAAATGCGCATGGCCCCCTGAATCCCTGTGATTATTGCAGAAAAAAAATTGGAGACCCCATAATAATAATGGTGATACTATGACCAGCAAAAATACTACAGGTCTCCTTGATCATTTTTGTATGGGGAGAGACTTGTCGAGGAGAGGGAATGAGGGTCAGAGGGAGACGGAGAGACATGAACCAAGAGAGAGAGAGAGAGATGGGAAAAGTCAGAAAAACCAGTGAAAAATCAAAGGGAAATGTATGAGAGGGGAATGGGAAAAAAGAGTAACATGATAGTGGGAAATAGAGACAAAAAAATTAGGAGGAAAAGAGCAAGAAATAAGTGGACATGAGAGAGAAAGAGAGAAATGAGAGAAAAAGAGAGAAATTACATGAAAAAGAGAAAAATTAGAGAGAAATTAGATGAAAAAGAGCGAAAAATGAGAGGGAAAGCGAGGAAATAGAGAGAAAAATGAGAGGAAAAAGAGAAATCAGAGAAATTAGAGGAAAAAGAGAGAAATTAGAAGAAAAAGAGAGAAATTGGAAAAAACAGAGAAATTAGAGGAAAAAGAGAGAAATTAGAGGGAAAGGAGAAATTAGAGGAAAAAGAGAGAAAAACGAAAGAGAAAGAGAAAAATGAGAGAGAAAGAGAAAGAAATAGAGGAATTAGAAGAGAAAGAGAGAAATTAGAAGAAAAAGAGAGAAAAGAGAGGAAATAGAGAGGAAAAACTGAAAAAAATGAGAGAGAAATGAGAGGAAAAAATGAGAGGAAAAAGAGAGAGAGAGAGAGAGACGAAAAGAGTTAGAAGTAGAAATCAAAAGAGAGAAAATGAGAGACTTCCATATACGACTCATGAAAGAATCAATGGATTATTTTCTCTCTCAAGTCAGAAGAATGGCACTAGCCGAAAAAAAAGAGCATGATGATGGTGAATGAATTGGTGGTCATTCGAACACCTTCGCTCTTAAAGGAATGTGTCAAACGTTCATTTTCCTCCGGCCTTTGATTCCTTTCGACACAACAAGTTGAAAAAAAAAATTCCCCTGACCATCAAAAGATATTACATGGGATGAATAGAGAAATACGTAGTAATTTCTAACCCCATACATTGATGTGTAAGTACCATTATTGACAAATCCTATAAATAATCCCCCCCAGTAGAAATTATATGGACAAAGTGACAGTAAAAGTATTTTTTCTCTCTCTCTCCATTTTCGTCCCTGACATGCTACAGCATTTAAGCACAGGTTCTGGGAAGGAGAAGAAAAAAAAGTTTTGTGAAAAAAATGGGAAATAATAGCCAATTTATTACAATAATGATGCATGGAGTATAAATGAATAATACTATAATAATAAGAATTATACAGGGAACTTCTATGGTATTATTTCCATACACGCTCTGTTGTGGAAAAAAAAGGGAAAGACAAATTTGGTGACCTTAAAAGAAGATGTAATGTGACCGAAAAAGACAGAAGAAGGCTTGTAAAAAATGACTCGAGCCTCACAAAATTTATGGAGGAAAAATGATCTTCCTTTTTTTTTTGACAATACAAACACAGTGGAATGCAACGGGGAAAAAAGTGTAACGGAATGTGGATTATATTTATGCATTATTAACATTATGCAAAAAAGCCCAATTTATCATCTTACCATTCTTCCCCTTATAGAGACGGAAACCATTTTTCTACCTTTTTTCCCGCGTCTCCCCATTGGTGCATTCTTAATAGGGGACAAAGTGTTAAATAATATTTTTTGGACTTGAAAAAAAAAAAATCCTCACCAAACAAACTCTCCACAAAACCCTTTTGTATATTGTCCGAAAATACCCCAAGAAAGCTCCATTGCTTATTGTTAGTATACAAACAATATTCCCGCACAAATTACAGCTTGAACAAATATTGGCATTAAAACTCTACTGAACAGTGAACAAATATTTCATTACAAAATACACTGACCAGGTAAAAACGGCCTCTAAGCTGCGCTGAATAATCATCAAAAAACAATTAAAAAAAACTACCACGAACGTGACAAAATTATACGAAACTGGATAGAAATGAGTCCAAAATGTCTCCGATAAAGCACCATTAAGTGTGGAAAAATGGATTTAAATTAAATCGAACTCCAAGATGAAAAATGCTGAATAAAATTACATTGAAGGCGACAAAAAAATTTGATTAAAATTACACGGAGCACTATGAAAAAAATTCTCCAACAAAAAATCCGTTTAAGCCATGAAAAAAATCCGTTGAAAGTCCATTGAAGAGTGTGGAAAGAATTTTTGAAAAATTGTCCAGATTACTAGCCCTGTCAGATATTAATGCCACCTGGACAATTTCCTGGACACAGATCCTATATAAGGCCTATAACAGATAAGGCATGCACGTATTTGTGAAGCTGAAATGGCAGGTGTAATAAAGGCATTATGAAGATGCTAGAATCCCCAGAGGAAATGGATGTCCCGTACAAATATGATGGACAATACAAATTATGAATAATAGTTCACTACTATACACACTATATAAGGGGAAAATACATGGACAAATATACGTTAAGAATACAGGGGGATAGCCCATTCTAAAAATAGGACAATGCATATAAATGGACCGAACAAGGAATTAAAAGCGTGTAAAAATAAAAGGAAAAGTAAATAGAGAAGAATGATGGTGCATTTACCTGTAACAAAGATTCCAATTAAGAGAGAGGCCATTGTGTAGGCCATGTTTGCCAAAGCCTTTACAAGAAAATCCGTCTCCTTCTTCCTCTATGGAGGGTCGTATTAAAAGAAAAAGTGTTTATTTTTTCCACCTCCAAAAAAAAAAGTTTGTCCCAACACAATGAGAATGTCCAAAAAAAACTTCCTTTTTTTTTTTTTGCTTTCACCACCTTCCAAAATATCCAAAGGTTTATATGAAAAAAGAAAGCACTGACACAAGTGTTACTACAAGTCTAATAATAATCCTCCGGCTCCTAATAATAACCACAAGAATAATCGGCGAGGTGCGGGAGCAATTATGTCAAGATGAAGCATGGTCCATTAAAAATGATTTCCTCCTCACACAAAACACTGGAGACACACACACACCTTTTTCTGGATTTTTTCCCTTCTCCAGGAATTATTTTCTCCTGTTGACAAAATGTTTCGTGTTTTTTTTTGGTATGTGGGAGAACTTTGTAAGAGTGGATTTTTTTTATGGTATAAATAAGAGTTGGTCACGCAACCCTAATAATTCTCACCTTTCAATAATGTAATAAAAAAAACGGGATTATATATTTCCTCCGTGTAAAAAAAAGTCTCTTGTCCCAGAAGGAAAAAAAATGGTTGGTGATGGAGTGGTTTTTGTGGTGGAATTTTTCTCAAAGGGTTACTTTGGGGGGAAAAAATAGGCTCAGAAATAATATGATTATGAGCACAAATTGGGTTTTAATAATACAGTAGGAGGTGGCCGTTTCTTAAGGCAGGTACATATTAAAATGTCTCCCTTTAATATCCGAAATGTCCTTTCACTTTAATAGATGGAATGTCCAAATTCTCATATAGAATGTCAGTATTTTTTTAAAAAATATTTTCTTTTGTAATTTCTCCCGTGTGAAAAATCGTAATGCTTCCAGTCCCAAAATGTCACAGTGGGTCACCAATGGAAAGCCGCAGGGGAATGAACAGAGGCTTTTCTGACACAGTAGTTCCTTTTTACTTTCTTTATTAATTGGGCTCCACTGCCAAAAGTGATGACGTGAGTTGTTACCGTTATTATTATTATTTTTTAGTTTTTTTTTATTATTATATTTCTTCACGAGAGAGTTGGAAGAATGAACCACAAAACAATAATACTGTGGTAATTTTTTTTTTTTGCTGTAGACAAAAAAATTGTGTTTCACTCCTTATGGGCTTTTCTGTCTTGTTCATAAACTAGATTTTTGGAGCGCAGAATTTTTTTTCTTCAGAGTCACATCAACCCCTTTATTTTTTGAAGGAATGCTGTTGTTTCTTCTAAACGGTACTGAGCACTATGCAAATTCCCGAAGGGGATATCTTTTTTCTGATGGTAAATAATAGTGAAAATTGGAAGGAAATTGGATTTTTTTAAAATAAATTAAAAGTTCAAAAGACAGATAGATATACGTAGGTGTGAAAGGAAATCCAATCAGTGGAGGATGATTCCTTTTGGCAATTATTACTCTATTAGAATCGCCGCCGTTATATTGCTCTCTTTTCTCTCCTTTACTACAGCTCAACCGGTAGTTACCTTCTTTTTTATTGACTTTCTACTCGGGATTTATATAGTGCCTCACGGGGATTTTAATTTGTCTGGGAGCCACACAATAACTTCACACAATATGTACGGCACAAGAGGGTCAAACCACACATTTGGATCTGACATTAATTGTATACGATCAAGTTTTTCTTCTTTCTCCCTTTGTTTTTTTCCACTTCCAATGAGCACTGGCTAAATTTCAAATCGTTCCGCACCAAATGATTTTATTTTGATGAACCAAAAATTTCTATTGAGGAGAATTTTCTCTTTAAATGCTTCTGTATGAGGATTTGTCTTCCAAAGGAATTTTCCAAGATGATTTGTCTTTTTATTTGAAGCACGATTTTTTAATGACAAAAATGTGTCCAGAATTTCTTTTTCTTTTCCAGAATGCGTTTTTTTCCAAAGTCCAAAACGGGTGTTTTTAAATTGTTTAAGATGAGTTTTTCGGTCAGAAATTCGTCGAATTTTGAGTCTCTTCTTCCAGGAAATGGTTGAAAAAGATACTTTCTCCAAAATGTCAGGGCGGGGAAATTCAAAAAAATAATTGAATCCCTTTGTTTCTCATTTGGGGCAAACTGCACTGGGAATGGCCAATTTTTTGGGGGCTTTAAGAATGGAGCTAAATGGAAACACGGGACAATTTCTTGAGGGTGTGTGTGTTGTAAAGAGAAGAAACGTGTCGTATGTATTACACGTGATGTCTAATGAATGGGGAAAAGGTTCACGACGAAGCACTTGATAGGCTTGGAAAAATGTATGGAAAAAAAAAAGATATGGAGAGACGATACGGCACGCAGTCACTGTTTTGCGCCTCGCACGATGGGATTTGACACACTTTAAAAAATTGAAATGTCAAGTCTAGGAGTTGACAATGGTATTTTAATAAGGGGAGTCTTAAATCACGAACATTTTTTGTACGAGTTGAAATCCTTTATTTTTTCTTGTTCTTCCTCCTTTTATGTAGAATATTTAATTGCACAATAGTTTTTTTTTCTTCAAGTCCAAGGAAAATCTTTGACGTCCCCAAAAGGTTTTTTTTTACCTGTAGAAAAAAAAATTTTTGCACATTAAAATATTCATCCCAAAAGGGAAATGGTCAGCTCATGTAACAATTTAATTTCTGTGAACATCAAGAGAATCATTTAATATAAAAATTCATTTAATCCTTCCATTCAAATTGACCGCAACCCCATAATTTTTGCGGGGAAATACAAACAGAGAGAGAGAGAAAAAATTAACATGCTAACTTCATCCGGACAAACCAAAAAAAGTTTTGTTCCGACAAAAAAAAAATCCCAGGGAAATACACAGAAGCAATTTTTTTTTTAAAAAGAGAAAGAGAATTATTATGAATTTTGTTTGTGATTATGTTTTTCTCTTGTATAACGCACAACCCTTTTCAATGTCATAATTACTGTGGAACAAAAGTTTCACAGGGAAAATAATAATACATGCTCAAGCCTGTTTTTTTTCCTCTCTTTCCTACAGCTTCTTACAATTTCCGGTGATTCTTGACTTATTAGCTATTGTGCTTTCCTAGCCTTTCATTTAATATAATGTGGACATGACTATTTTTTTTTCTTCTGCTTTTTGCACCGCTCCACCACTCTGTTCAGTGTGGTAGTAATAATTACATGATATCCGATTAAGATGCGGGCTTACTACATTGTGCACTCTCCCTCCGTTCAACGACCGTTAGCCAGCAGTTGTTTCTCTTGTATAGAATGGAGGATGAGGAAGAGAAGGAAAGAGAGAGAGAGCGCGAGAGAAAAAAAGCACGTGAGCACATGCACCCGGACCGTTGACTCTCAGTCAACTTGAATAAAATATACAAGAGGGGAAAAAATATTACAGCAGCTTCAAATCCCACCAACTGCTCCATGGACACTGGTTGCGAGTGAATTAAAAATCAGAGGGTGAAAGAGGGATTGCGACAAGGTGAGGCAGAGAAAAAAATGCTGAGTGACAGAAGAAAAGAGAGACTCCGACAGAAAGAAAAACTGGGAAAGAATTGGGAAAAAGAGAGAAAAAGATTGAAGAGTGAAATAAAGAAGAAAACGAGAAAGAAAAAAACGAAGCGAAAAAGAGAGAGAAAAGACGGAAAGGAGAAATAAAAAAACAAAGCGAAAAAGAGAGAACAAAATAAATAGAGAAAGGCGAAAACAAAAAGAGAAAAAAATAAATAGAGGAAGGCGAAAACAAAAAGAGAAAAAAATAAATAGAGAAAGGCGAAAACAAAAAAGAAAAGGGGGAAAAGAGAGAACAGAAAAAACAATGTAGAATTGAAAAAACGAGAGAAAAAATAAAAGAAACAAGAGAGGAAAAGATAGGTAGGAAAATGGATTCAGAGAAGGCTAGAAAGAGAGAGAAGGGAGAAAGAGACAAAAAGAGAAAGAGAGAGAAAAGGGAAGGCGACAAAAAGAGAAAGAGAGAGAAGAGAGAAAAAGAGGAAGAGAGAAAGAAAGAAGTGAGAATTCGAGAGAAAGAAAAAAAAACGGAGGGAGGGTTGAGAAGGGAGAGAGAGAAAAGCGAGAGAGAAAAAAGAGAGATAATAAGAGAGGATTAGAAGAAAAAATCCAAGAAAAGCATCCACATTTCATTTGGGAAAAATCCGCAGTAATAATACAATAATATGTTAAGACAGCCGAAGAATTGGGACAAAAATCACAATCTCGACAATAATATTTTCCTTTTGCCTCAATCTCTCTATTTCTCTCTCTCTCTCTCTCTCTCTCTCTCTCTCAATTTACCAATTGCCCTATTTGTCACCATGTCCACACACACTTGAGAGAATGAAATATTTCTCTCCTTCTTTCCCTTTTCCCCTCCCAAATTCCTCTTTCCCCGATTTCCCCTCTTCAACAATCCATTCTTCCATCCATTCTTTAGTCTCCTTATTCTTCCCTCAAAAAAAAAAGAAATTGTATCTTTGTACAATATCCCCTCACAAGTAGTTTATAGTATCCTCCTATCCTCAAAAGAAATCCCTCAAGTACTCCCATTTTACCTTTTCCACCCTCTGACAAGGTAATATGAACCCCGAATTATTATTAAGAAAAGGAACTCCTAAAAGAAGAAAAAAAAAGAAGAGAAGAAGTGGAGAAAAAAATCAATCACCTTTCCTTTCAATGGTCCTTTTTTTTCCGGAGAAAAATCCAAAATAAAACACGGTCCTCTTTCTCCCGAAAGTGGTCGGTCGGTCAACAAAAGCCACAGAGACACGAGAAGAATCAAATTGTAATTCGAGAGTCCGTTTTTTTTGTGAGACACAACAGAGGTAATTCCAACAGAGGGAAATAGAAAGGAATAACAACAGTGGTTTAAAAACAGGAGAAACGACAGCGACAGCGAGAAACACCTGGCCTGCTGCACCTCTTGCGCTCAACTGAAAAGGCATGGCAAGGGAAACGGTCGGGGAAGGCCAGAAAAGACTCTTTTGCCGTTGCCCATTTTGCCCCATCCTCGTAATGCAAAGGGAAAAGGCAATGGAATTGAGTGAGGGCTGTGGAGGGAGCATCCATTGCATGCCACAGCATTGAGGCTCCTTTTAAAAAGCTGTTGCGTTTTTTCCCTCTCGCTGTCTCTCTTTTCTCTCTCACTCTCTCTCTCTCTTCTCTCTCATACTACAAGTTCCCCCTTTCCATGAAGAGTTTCATGCATTTTATTATTTGTTCCTTCTCTCTGCTGTACATGAAAAAAAGGCATTGTATAAGTTGCTTCGTACCCTTTACTACAATGAAGATTTGAGAAAAAAACAAGCTCTCTCCCATGTAACTTCCCCTTGTTTCTTGGCGTCCAACTCGAATTGTAGAAGGGAGAGGAGTTTCTGGTGAGGTTAGAAGCTTCAACTTTGCATCTTGGCACAGTGTCGTCTCTCCTTTCAATCAAAGCGTTTTCAACTTCTCCATGCATTGTTGTCTAGCTCTCCCTGTTTTTTAGGCGTTTATTTTCCTTGCGCCTTTTTGTCTCCGTTTTGCTGCCTTTCTCCCTTTTCTCTCAGTTTTGATGCCTTTCGTTTCTCTGCGCTTTTCTTCTGCTTTTGCAGTTTGGTTTCTTTCTCTTTATTTTTTCTCTTCCTGTTTGCTTTTTTCTCTCTCCTTATCTCTTTATTTTTTCTCTTCCTTTTTGCTTTTTCTCTTCCCTTCTCCCTCTCTTTATTTTTTCTCTCTCCTTCTGTCTCTTTATTTCTTCTCATCCTTTTTGTTTTTCCTCTCTCCTTCCTATTTTTCTCATCTCTTTTCCTCTTCTTTCTGTCTTTTTCTATTTGCTTTTCTATTACTCTTTTTTAATCTTTATTCTCTCTTGTTTCTCTCTTTCTTTCTCTCGTGTGTCTCTCTCTCTTCTGTTCTGTTATTTTTCTCTCATTTTCCTCTTCTTTTTTCTATCTCCTGATTCTCTATTTTTTCTCCTTTTCCTTTTCTTGTTTCTCTCTCTTGATGATCTAATCCTCCATTTTTTCTCCTTTTTCTCAATTTTTTCTCTGTTTTCTCTCTTCTGTCACTCTATTTTCCTCGCCTTATCCTCTCTTGTTTTTTCTTTCTCCTGATTCTCTATTTTTTCTCCTTTTCCTCTTCTTGTTTCTCTCTCCTGATCCTCTATTTGTTATCTTCTTTATCTCTTTTTTCTCTTTTTTCTGTTTTCTCCCTTCTGTCACTCTATTTTTCTCTCCTTTTCCTCTCTTCTTTTTTCTCTCTCCTGGTCATCAATTTTGTCTGTTTTTCCTTATCTTTTGCCTCTTCGTATTTCTCTCATTTGCTTTGCCTCTCTCCTGTTCGTATCTTGCTCTCTCTTGTTCATCTCTGTCTCCATTTCTCCTGATTGTTTTCTCTTCCTTGTTCTTCGCTATCCCTATTTCTCTCGATTGTTTTTTCTTTCTTTCACTTCAACTCTCGTATCCCGGCCTTTCTATCCTCTCCCTTTTTCTGAATACTTCCCTCACGTTTTCGTTTTCCTGTCGCGTTTCTCTCCTTTCCTGATTTTTAGAATTTTTGTCCCTCATCCTGCCCGCTTCCTACTCTCTCTTCCCTCTCCTTTTTCTTTGGCTGTCTGATGTTTCCATCGTGCTCTCTCTTTTACCTACACTCGTTCTTCTTCTGCTCCTTTGTATCCTGCCAGTATTATGAGTCTCTGGTTACGCTTTTTGAGGAGAAACTTTGGACATTTCACCCCGTTAAAGGCTGGAGGAGGAAGGAGGTGACGCAGACTGAGTGGATGATTTTGTGAGGTTATGCATCGCCTTATAAATTGTAACTGGAGGTGGAAGATCAAATATACAAAAGCCGGGCTTTTGTCTCCCCAGGTTTTCATAAGGATGGAGAAAGAGAGAGAGAGAGAGAGAGAGAGAGAGAGGGAGAGTGCCCCACAAAAACTTTTGTCGAGTGTCTTTTACCAGCTCTCGTCCTATATGATTTCATCAAAAACAAAACAAGAGGAGAGAAAATGGGATCAAAAGGGGGGATTCCGAGGTGACGAAGGAGAATAAGATGGAAGAGCAGGGCCGGACGGTCTGGAGTAAAGGGTATAATATAAAGGATGGTACATGCATAAGTTGGAAGGTTGAAGACAAAGATGAGATTTAAAGTCCACAAAAGTAAATAGTGAAAAGGAGGCTGGGGAGGGGATCATTTCTAAAAAAGGAAGAGGGATGAACTACACTCACTGGAATGACTGAGATCCTAAAGAGATCAAGGAGGGTTGACGTCGACAAGAGGGATGAGAGAGATGTCCTAGAAATGGCCAGGGGTTTATGGAGGGCAAAAAAGAGAGCATGGAGGGAGCAGGGGTGGAGGTTCAGCTGGGTTGGAGGGTTCAAGATTTCCTCATATTATAAGATGGAAAGACAACGCTAAGGGATCATGTGCATTACATGGATGAGCGGAGGGGAGAGAAGTAACCGGTGACGCAGTGCGATTGAGAGATGGAAAGGGTGAAATATGAATTATTTGAGAAAAAGTAGAAGGAAGGGAGGAAGGGAGAGAAAAGAAGGGGAAAGGAGCAATAAAGAGAGATGAAAGAGAAAAGGAGACACCGATAGAAGAAGAAAGTACGGAATGAAGAGAGTTAAACGTACATAGAAACTGTAAATGGAGTTATTTGAGAAGAAAAGAAACGAACGCGGAATGAATGTTTCAAGAGCCAAAGAGGAAGATACGTGAATAGAGAGCGACATAAAGTGAGACATAAAAAGGTGAATGTCGGAGAGAGAATCGAAGAGACTGGAAAACGGAGAAATTAAAAGTCCGAAAAAACTGATGACGGACTTTGGCATTAAGATCCACAGAGACATGAAAGAGAGACATACATATAAGAAAAGTCAGAGATGCATGGAGAGAATTAGAAGCCAATTAGAATTAGAAGTAAGCAGATGTTCGATGAGAAACACAAAACTGGGAGAGAATTTTGAAAAGTGGAAAGTAGAAATCGGAAGGACGGTGATATATTAAAGACAGAGAGCGACAAAAGGAGAACCAGAGAGAAAGAGATATAAGTAGAGAGAAATAGTGAAAAGGAGAGAGAAAAAGAGATCTAAGGAGAGGGAAATAGTCAGAAAGAGAGAGAAAAAGAGATATAAGGAGAGGGAAATAGTCAGATAGAGAGAGAAAAAGAGATATAAGGAGAGGGAAATAGTCAGAAAGAGAGAGAAAAAGAGATATAAGGAGAGGGAAATAGTCAGAAAGCGAGAGAAAAGGAGAGAGAAATAGTAAGAGAGAGAGAGAAAGAGAGAGGCAGATAGAAAAATAGTGACAAAGAGAGAAAAGAGACAGAAAAAATTAGTGAAAAAAATAGAGAGAAGAAGAGCGAAAGAGAGAAAAGGAGAGAGAAATAATGAATGAAAAAAGAGAGAGAAGAAGAGAGAAAGAGAAAATGAGAGAGAAGAGCGAAAGATAGAAAAGGATATAAAAATATTGATTAACAGAGAGAGAAGAAGAATCGAAAGAGAGCAAAGGAGAGAGAAATAGTGAGAAAGAGAGAGAAAATGAGAGAGAAATAGTGAGAAAGCGAGAGAAAATGAGAGAGAAATAGTGAGAAAGAGAGAGACAAGGGGTTAAATTCTGAAAAAGAAAGGGTTGAGCTTAAAAAGCGAAAGAAATAGATACTTGATCAGGAAGAGGAAGATGAGCTGAAAGAGCGTGCTGGTTGTTGTTTGATATTAAACTTGAAAGCTTTAATTCCTCTGGAGTTTTATGCTGATGAAGATAATGACGATGGTGTTGGTGGAGGATAGTAAAGTCCCCTTTATTTGGATGAAGCTTCCCCCGTTACAATGTATGTACATGTGTTACTCGCCTGGCTCCAATGTAACCACGTCTCTCCACTTTTTCTCCCTCATTTCTCTCCCCCTCACTTGATGTATAACAAGACAATGTGCTCAGGTAAGTTTGTTAACGGCTTCGTTCCTTCTATGCATACAAGTCTTTTTATTCTTTTTTTTTTTTGAAAGCGTTCAAGTCAATTGACTCTCAGGTGAATTCTCTTATACCATCCATCTTTTCTCCGGTTTTTTTTATATTCATGCTGGTCTGTGTATTCTCTGTCCAGCAAAGAGTGAGTGAGTGAGTGAAGTTCGTCGTCGTGGACGTCGTGACCGTCGAAGAATAAGGGAGACGCGAGAGAGAGAGAGAGAGAGAACAATCAAGTCTAAACAATGTGGGGGCCGTTGTTGTTGATGAAGAACATACACTTATTTTTTTTAAATGGTGTGTACACAAAAATCTTTTAGTATGTATGGGAGGTTGATGCAAGAGGGGTCTCTCCCGTGTAAAGATGAGGATGAAGGAGGAGATGAAATTCATATAAATGCAAGCCGCGTTTTTTTGTCATCATCATTTTCGTATTCATACACTCTCGGACTCGCTGACTGTTTTGGTGATGCTCTCTCCTTGGGAAGAAACTTCTCTCTCTTTCACGTTGAATCTCTTTCTCTCTACCTCCTTCCTTTCTCATTGGTATCTCTCTCTTGCTCTCCATTCAATCTGTCTTTCTTTCCGTTCAATTTCTCATCTCTCTTTTCTCCGTCTCTATCTTTTCTCTTTCTTTCTCTTTTAAATTTCTCTCTTTCTGTGTTTTTCTCTTTTTAATTTCTCTTTTTTGCGTTTTTCTCTTTTCAATTTCTCTTTTTTGTGCTTTTCTCTTTTTAATCTCTTTTTTCTGTTATCTTTTGATCTCTCTTTTTTCTGTCTTTCTCTTTTGAATTTCTTTCTTCTCCCTTTTTTTGTCGTTTCAATGTCTCTCTTTTCTCTTCCTTTCTCTTTTCAATTTCACTCTTTTTTCGGTTTTTTCTTTTTTTGCTTTTCTGGTTCAACAGTCTCTCTTTTTTCTGTTTTTCTCTTTCCATTTCTCTTTGTTTATGTTTTTCTCATTCAACAATCTTTCTTTTTTCTGCCTTTCTCTTTCTACAGTCGCTGTTTTTTCTTCAGTCTGTCATTTCTCTTTCTTTCTCTTTTCTTTCTTCAGTGTCTTTTTCGTCAAGCTCCCGTTTTTCTTTCTTTCTCTTTTCTTTCTTCAGTCTCGCTGTTATTATTCATCGTCCTCTCGTTCCCTTTTCTTCAGTCTCTCTTTCTGCAGTTTCTCTTTTCTATTTTTTCACTCTCTCTCTTTCTCTAACTTGTCTTTCTTTATCCCTTGTTCACACTCTCTTTTTACCCACTTGTCTGTCCGTTATCTATATCCGTTATCTATAGAAACGAAAGAGAAAAGACTTTTCTATCTCCTTCGTCTCTTTATTTTTCCATTTTTCTTTCTCGATTTATCTTTTTTTTCTGCCACTTTTTCGCGGTCTATGCATACATCGCTGCATCTATACCTTTCTATTTCTTTCTGACTTTTCTCTCTCTTCGTTTGCTGTCGCTCTTTCTATTTTACTCTGCCTCCATCCAGATCTGTTCTTTATGTTTCTTTTTTTAGCTTCCTTCTTTTCGGTTTTTTGTTGCTCTTTTAAATTTTTTGTTCTCCTTTTGTGTCTCTATTTTTCTTTCCCATGGTGTTTTCTCAGTATTTTCTCCCGTGTTCTTGTCCTCGGAATATCGGACTCTGTTTCATTCTATTCTTTCCTCTCTCGTCGTTCATGTGTCAAAATATGTCGGTCTTCCTTCAGATCTCCCGCTCTCTTACTTTCATTATGTATCACTCTTCCTCCGTTTTGTTTCTGCCCCTTTTTCCTTTGTATACAGCTACATTTAAATCTAAAATGTAGATTTAGATTTTCCTTTTTTTCCAAGTTCTTTTTCATCGTCTCTTTTTTTCTAGTTTTCCTCCTCCTTCTTTATCTCTTTCTCCTTCTTCTGCTTCAATGTCCATTGTTCCCCTTCTAGGCTATATCTTCCTGATTTCTTCTTTGTCTCTTTCCCTCACCCGATTTGTAGTTTTTTCTCATTCTATACCAACTCTTTTCTCCTTTTGCGCACTCCATCTCGCTTCCCTCCCATTCCAATCTCATGTTCATTCCCTCGTGCACACCACAAAGGTTTTAATTAACCACGTGTCCAATCTCAGTTGCCGTGTCAGTCATTTTTATATATTGTAGTATGTCAACATATTGTATGTGTGTAGGACCATACGAACGAAATTGAGAGAGAGAGAAGAAAAAATTATAATTTTTTCCACAGTCATTGTCAATATGACCATGTACAGCTACAGACCGTCTTTTGCCTCCTGGCCCCCTAACCAATAAGCAAATTGGAAGATGTGGGAGAGAGAGAGAGATCTTTTGTGTTTGGTAAAGTGCATTTTACAGCAAGTGATTTCCTCTGATTGTATGGATGAGAGTGTGTGTTTGCACACAGACACAAACAACAACAGCACAAAACGACAACGGCAAGAACCTCATCATCTTCATCATCATGTTGGTGACACGAATACATCATCAGAAGAATCGAAAAAAAATACCGTCTTGTCTGCGTATTGTGCGGAAAATCCCATTTTGCTCATTCCCTCTATCTATATACATCCTTTTTCCCCCCACTAATAGCATTCTAATCCTACTGGGAATATAGGCAAAGAGGTTTACGGAAATTTTTATGTTCCATCATAAAAAAAATTGATGATGAGAAGGAGGGAAAAAGAAGAGAATTGAGAGAATCAATATCTATATGGGAAATGCCTCGTTAAAGATGTGTATTACTATACGGGGTATACCATCTTTCCTTAATAAATGTACCTACATAAACTCATGTCCTATTACATTACGTGCTTCTCAGTAGTAATAACGGCGCTTTGTCTCGGTAATTCAACTTTGATACAGTCTTTGCCTCCCTCCTCCTCACCAATTCATTTGTTCCCCCATTTGAATATTTCCACTCTTATCTTAAAACCAATTCTATTTGTTCTATGAATTTTAATATTTTTTTAACCCTTTCCTCTTTTGCCAGACGAGATTCTTCTCTCTCTTGTTCCCGTTATACCGGAGCAATAAAGGAACTGCATGGGCTAATGGAACTAAAGCCCGGAGAGATGCGGAGACCTGCATAGAATTAAGGGAAAAGATCGCCTACACATGTACATATGTATCTATGTATTTACATGTATAATTATAGTCAAGAAAAAGACGAAAAAGGAATACATACAGAGAATGTACATTTAAGAAACCAAGGGAAATATGCCCGAAAAAATAAGACGGAGACGACAAAAACGAATGAAAAGGAGAAAGAAAGAAAAAGGAGAAAGAAATAAAATTGGACGAAAAAGAGAAAATCAAAAAGGAGAAAATACAATTGAGATGAAAAAGAGAAAATGAAAAAGGAGAAAATACAATTGAGATGAAAAAGAGAAAATGAAAAAGGAGAAACTACAATTGAGATGAAAAAGAGAAAATCAAAAAGGGGGAAATAAAATTGAAATGAAAAAGAGAAAATCAAAAAGGAGAAAATAAAACAAAAAAAAAGAAAAAGTTAAGAAATTATTGCATAAATGAATTAGAGAAAGACGGTGGCGACGAAATAAATAAAGAGCTAGGAAGAGATAAAAAATATAATGAAAAAGAGATAAGAGAGACGAGAACCAAGAGAAAGCGAGACTCAATGCACGGAGAATTGAAGGGTCACACAAACGGCCACGAAGAAATCGAGAAAAATCGCAAATCGAAGGAGACAAAATTATGGAAAAGAGAGAGAAATAATAAGCCAAATTGAGTAAAGAAAACAAAGTGAAAATGGATAAAAACAATGCCAAACAACGAAGAGAAACCCCAGAGAAAATACAGAATTAAGAGCAACAGATAATAGAGAGCAATAGTAGAGAAAATTAAAAAAGAAAAGCAAGAGACAAAGTCTTATACTAAGATATACGAGGGAAAACCAAGATCAAAATATTAAGAGAACCCGAGAAAAGCATAAGAAAATCGACGAAAAAGCTATTCACAAAAATCTAATGGGATACAGAAGGGAACAATTTAGAACCAAGAAAAGAGAAAACATGCGGGCATGAAAACTCCTAAAAAACGGGATCGTTGAGCAACCAGCAATTTATCGGGGCTGAGCAAGAATTTTTCGGCTCCACTGAAGCCGGGGCAAAAGCTCCCTAAATAGGAGGAAAGCACGGAGAGGGGAAAAGGAATATATAAAATGGAGAAGAGAGAGAGGGAGAGAGTAGGAGAGAGAGGAAATGAAACAGAAAATGATGAAAGCTTGTATTTGTTAGGGAGGGAAATAAGCGGGAGAGAGTGAAGAGAGTGCAACCCGTGGTACAGTGAAGTAAGTGAGTAAATTGTTCAAGTATGTAGTTGTCATAGTAGTTCAACAACATGTTGTTCTCCCGGGCAGAGTGGAATATGAAATGAAATGAGACGGAGTGAATATATATCTGCTCCGGCCCAGAGAGAGAGAAAGAAAGAGAGAGAGAGAGGAACAGAGAGAGAAAGAAAAAGAGAGAGAAAGAAAAA
>JAQGBT010003779.1:0-18507 GCA_034698585.1 Disparrhopalites patrizii | reverse complement strand
GATCTTCGGGAATCACCTCCTTGATGGAATAATTTCCTTTTCGGCTCCCTTGATTCTCTTCGCGACCTTCCAAGATTGCAAGATTGCCGGCAAATAAAATTGCATGACAATAGACAGATTGAAATTTTTATTGCATTTCCCCCATATAATTCACATGAATTATGCCGTAGGATAAGCCAACAGCGCTGAAAGGACTAAATCAAAAACATTTAGAGGGTGGTTTACTATACCCTTTAGACTTTAGGGTAATTAGACACTATGAACATTCTGGCAAAAAATAAAGCAGTAACAACATTAATAACACTAAAAGCAGTAAGTGGCACTTTATTATGTACGCTAATGCTTCCATACGTAACAATTTTGATTACCTCTGGGGGTCAAATCCGAAAAGTTACACGTTTTTATCCCATTTGAACATTGTTTGTAGACACATTCTAAGCATGACTAAAATGTCCCGGTCAATTCGGCGAATATTGATCCGTGATCCCATGCTAGATGTATTGACCTCTGGAGGTCAACGTAGTACACATATCGTAATCGTTCAAAAAATCTCTCGGGGTATGGCCATTATGATCATACTGGCCAAGTGTGACCATTTTGTTCTCACAAATGGCGACGCAAAAGTGGCCAGATTTAAAATTTCAAATCCGCGCTTTACGCGGCTTGTGGGACTTGTAAGATAAAATGCCCACCGCAGGTCACCCTGAAAGTTTCTGAACATGGGATATTCCAGATTTGAAAAAAAATTGATTTATCCGAAGTTATTTTCGTTTCAAATAACTGGGAGATTTATACTATAGCAAAATTTTAATTTCCTGTATAGCAAATTTTTGAAAATGAATCAATATAGGCATTTGCAAAGATTTAAAAAAATCGGGATGTTTGTAATTGCAACGAGAGCAAAATATCTTCGCACCAGGGGAAGTTTATAAATTGTAAAACCCTAGACGGCGTAACAGAAATGCTGACGACATTTAACAATTTTCCGGGTCGAAAAAATCACCGCAGTAAATATGCGGCGAAATTAAACTCCTCACATACAATAAAGCACTAAAAGCATTATTTTCGTTAAAAAGCAATGATGTATAAAAATAAGCCTAGTTGAGAATAGTTTTGAGAATGGGATGTACGTAATTACTACGCTCATATGACATTTAGACGACATGTGATGATATAATTATCATCTAACAACGTACCAACTGAAACATAACCAGTGATTTTCTTGATGACATTTTTCCATTACATTATTCCCGATAAAAACAGCATGACATTTGGCTAGCATTAATAATTGCGTTGAGGCTATAATGTTGCAGTCATGTTCTGAAATCAATCAATATTTCAACATTTCAAGGAATGCATTCGGACGACGCCATCTCAACCTTATTACTAGGGACAGGCGAAAGCGCTAAGAGCACCAAAGTGAAATATGCCTGGTAGACCCTGTCAGTCTACCCTAAACATGTTTCTGACACATTGAGGAATCCAAATAAGGAAAAAAATACAGCGCTAAAAGCACACCCAGAAGGTATAGCGCACATCCAAAGATTTTTTCAAGGATTTAGCCAAATTTTGTTGCAAAAATGCAAAAAATACCATCATTAACCTGTCACAAACAGTTTTTTTCCGCAGAAATATTTCCATTGGTTTCCCAAGTACATCGGTGCTAAGCTGTTCCGCTGTTCAGAAATTTTATCGTCTGGGTGTCTCAAATTGTGCGATCGTTTTGATATTACAAATTTAAGGATATGCCTCAAATGTGGCTCAATCCACAAAAAAATGGAAATTTGAATTTCTATAAACCACCCATTTACTTTCTGAAGACACTTTACATGGTAAAAACGAGAAATATAACGGCAAAAATGATAGAGCACTAAAAGCACAGTTTTTTTGATTTTCGAACAAGCACACCCTAAAAAATTTTTAAGCGCGGTGTATTCTAAAAATAAAGCGCTAGTTTACTGTCCTTACTATTAACTGATTACAATCTTGAATTTAGGATATTTGACAGCTGACTAGGAGCATTTGCATTACTGTACAGCCATTTAGAAGTAAAAATTTCCCACCAACGTCCGTAAATGAAGTTCTTCAAACTCGTCTATCAATGTCAGAGCATGTCCATTTTCCTCCAGCTTATAAAACAACTAAGGTTACAAAAATATTATTCCTTGAAACAAAAAATATTTGTCTGTCAATACTTCTGAGAAATTATGTGTATGTACATATATGTATAATTAATAAGTAAACTGAAAGCACAATAAGACGTATTCGTATTACAATACATGCAAAAATTAAACCCGGCGAGTCCTCCGTGGTAGTGAAAAATATCGTAACAATATATGTACACATATATACATTTAATAATATTTAATGTATTCGTTTTTATGCTCCTTGCCTGTATGAATTGAATGACATAGTTTGGTGGTTCTATCTGGAAAATTATTATGTATGCACAAGTATACAAACTGTATAGAATGAAAGCCGTTTGATTTTTTTTACCAGACCTATTCCGCATTTGTATATACACATACACATACGTGAGGAATAATGTCGACTTAATTATTAAATGTAATGTTAATTTTGTTGTGTTATAGCATACGAAATGTCTCAAAATCTAGACATTTAGCAAATCCAATAGATTCGTCATTCAGCTCATTCATAACATTTATAAAGCTTTAGTACATTTAGCCATATTCAGTTGTCAAATAAAATAAACGAGGATTCTTAATCATCTTCGTGTAATTAGACAAAACGGGGACTTTTAAGTGTATACGAGTAACTATCAGCTCAAAAATGAACTTGAACTTGAACTTGGCACCGCTTATACTCGGAAATTGAATTTGAACCGACAAGTAACTCCATATTGCTCAAAAATTTCTAGGCACCCTACATTTTTCTTTAAATTACTTTGTATAACTTTCGAATCGTACACAAAGTATAGGAAAGGCCTGTAACTACAACATTCATTGTAAACGTAAGAGTTCTGAACCCTCAAAAAAAATCACTCTTTCTAACGCCGAGTTTTATATATGCCCAAAGAAAAAAAAATGGGTGTTGCATTTATGACGTGGGCGCATCTAAAAAAGATCCTCGTTGTCCGTCTCTTGTCTCTTTACACTTTACAGAGACCGACGCTGTCAATTGCTGTCACTTTCTCCCTCTAAAAGCTTCTTTATGGTGTCTTGCTGGCAAAAAAAAATTCTCAGCCACAACGCAAGAAGCACCACATCAGTCAAGTTGTCAAAAGTGAGGCTCTCAGGGAAATTTTCAAATAAATATTGACCAACACCAACACCTAATATTGACATGGCCAAAAATTTTCACGGATCCCATCTAAATTTTAAAAGTGTAAGTACACACATTTTTTTAAAATCTTGAAAAAATACTCCAAAAAAAATATCAAATTTTAGGTTTAAAGTCTTCCCGTTAAATCCTTTCGGTGTTATAACGTGTCATGTTGTGTGCAAATTTGGGTACATTGCAAATTTGAATGAAACAGCAAAACGCCTGAGACTTGGCGCTTATTAGCGTTCATTTGTTTTCTTAGCGTATGGTAACCTTTTGGGGCAATTTAGACAATGGTTACAAATGGGAAAAAAATAGTCAAGGTATATACATTATAGGTATATATGTATTTTGTTGGACAAAATCTTTATTTATTCACAAGGCAAGATTAACAGTAGATTAGATGGAAGAATATTTTAATTTTGTTTTTAAATCTAAATCGGGTTACAGTAAATTTTTGAAATTTTTTGAAATTTTTGAAAATGGGGAAACGTGTGATTTTTAGAGGGGAAAAAACGCCAAAGGTGAAAAATTTGGATCAAGGAAAGCCTTGGTCGCCCTTGAAAAGCTTCCAGATGTTCAGGTCCGCGCGAAATTTCGAAGGGCGTCATCCCCCACAAATTTTCGGCATTTTTATTTATTTTATTTTTTAGCTCCACACCTGTCAAAAACGTCAAGAACTTAATTTTTTACTAATAGATGCCCTCCAAAGATAAAAGTAAAATTAAAAATTGGAGACAGTGCTTATTTATTTGTAACCCATTTATGTGATATTTTAGACGTAAATTATTTATGCTTGACAAGTGCTGACAGTTTTATACTTTTGCCTTGGGTGAAGCCTGTCCAAAGAGTTCAAGGGTCATCGGCATCATAAAAGGAGCTGAAAGAGATTAAAATCCTAAATTTTCATCCATTTTCAAGGTCAAAACCCGGGTTTTCACTGTGTCAACAAGGTTTAATATAGATTTTTTGAATTATTTTTTCTTACTGAAAAGTACATGTTCGCAGATAATAAAAACGGAGGCTGTTTCGTTTTCTGAGGAATTTATTTATTTTTTTTTACACAAAAATACCTGTACCTTGACATATGTTAGGTGAAGGAAAATAAATAGTGAAAAAATTAATAATTGGAGACTGAGAAAGGAATATAATGTGGAAAATACTTGAATAGGAGAGTGCCTTTTTACCGCAAAACTTAATGCAAAGAGTTTTTTTTTTGCTGGGGATAATAATAATAATTTTGTGTATAGAATTTTTTATGAGAACGGTAAAGAACCGTGACTTAACGGAAGTCATGCTAATGAATTTTTTCTTCAGTCAACATTGTATTAATTTCACACTAGTTGAGCTCAGTTTTTTTTAAAGCCTTCAACAAGTCTCTGGTTAATTAGGATGTTGTTCTTTTTTGGTGTTTGGTGCATTTATTTGAGAAAAGGAGGTGTAAATGAGAGAGTTTTAAATGACTGGCAGGAGGCATACACAGTGATTTTGTGAATATTATTATTCTGTGAATATTTTGTTTGAAAATATTTTTACCAGTTGCTTTTTTTGTGTCAAAACCAATTTTTTAGGTCACCATGCAAGGAACAGGTGTAGCAAATGTTTTGGAACAAAAACACCATGTTTCAAGGGACACAAGAGGACAGATTTTGGGTCATCTTCGTGGCTTTCGTGGTTGCACAGTTTGGTTCACCGGTAAGTATTTCAGAAAAAATGATTATTGTATACATTTATATTTAAATTGTTTCGGAACAATTATTCATTGTTATTCGTGTAACCTTCACAATTAACGTGTCATCGCAGGGCATCGATATTTAATCTGCAAGCAGTGCAAGCTGCAAGGGCTGGAAAACACATAAATATTTTTATGCAATAGTGATACAATATACAATTCAATGACAATGATTGAATTGATCAATGAGTGAATAATAATTCAAAATTTTTTGGTTCAATTCATTTCAAAGGCTATGAACTGAATCGACTTACGCAAATCAGTTTCATTTAGGTTTGATCATGGTTAATTCAGGATGCAAATGACTCAATTTGTTTCAATTCAAGATCTTGTTGATTGAATTGAATCAATTGGTTCATAAAACTAATTTCATTGTGATATCTTTTTTCACTGGTTGGCAAATTTTAGGCAATCTATTCATGAATCATTAATGCTCAAGTATGGTTTTTATTTTTTTGAAAAAATGTTTTCTTTGGATATGGAAAGGAGGAAATAACAGCTCGGGAAAAGTCATTTATTTTTGGGACGAACGATGTTCTTTGACCTGTTTAACAATAATTTTTGATTTAAAAAATTTGGGATAACCAAATTACATCTTAGGAAATTAAAAATGTATGTTTGATGTACGGAATTCAAAATTGGATTTTTTTAAACAAAAATAATTGTGCTTTAACGCTCTATGACTATGACACGTAAAACCTTAAACATAGTTTTATTGGAAACAGAATTATTAGTTTTTTAAGCAATGAAACTTTTTTTTTGAAAAAGTACAGCGTAATTTAACTGTTCCTAGTCTCCGCTAAGGAAAAGCAAACGTTTGCCGAGTAAAATAGTGAAAAATTACTACACATTGAGCCACATTTTTGCATTGCATCAAAATTGCATGGACTTGACATTTATTTATTTGCATTGGATCGGAAATACTGATACCGAATGGAGTCAATGCCATAGCATTAATTTGCGCTATCCATTTTTGGTTCACCGAGTTAAGAACTGAAGCTAAGTCTGATTTCAACCCCCAGGTTTGAGAAGATCCTTCTTAAACTTTTTATAATGTGCATAAAAGTAAAATGGGAAAAATCAAAGGGTGAACGATGCCCCAGCTGTTACTTATAAATTTGATGACTAAAATTGAATTAGTATAAGTGTAAATATTAAAATATGCATAGCAATGACGTGTTCTGTAATTTAATTCACATTTTAGGTCTGTCGGGAGCTGGAAAGACGTCAATCTCTTTTGAACTGGAGGCTTTCCTAGTATCTCATGGGATCCCGGCCTACGCTCTTGATGGAGACAACGTACGCTCTGGCCTGAATAAGAATTTAGGCTTTTCCAAAGAGGATCGTGAAGAGAATATTCGAAGGGTAGCTGAAGTAGCCAAATTATTTGCTGATTCGGGTGTGGTAGCTCTTTGCAGCTTTGTATCTCCTTTCCAGAAGGTAGTTTATGCCACATTACAAAATTACTTTCAAAATACGATTTGCGTCGTAAACTAAGAATTTTTGACACTTGTTATGAAATCATCTTGCGTACTTTGAACTATTCGCACTACATCTAAAACCCCGCATATTTTATCTTTAGTTACATTGAATGACGTGTTCCATTCGTGTATAATATGCGCATATTTGTGAAGATATTTTGTGTTGTCATGTCTGTGTTAACATGTTTTTTTAGGATCGAGAGCTAGCTCGTCGGGTACATGAAAATGCGCAGCTACCCTTCTTTGAAGTATTTGTCGACACACCGTTGGAGGTGTGTGAGAAACGGGACACAAAGGGACTTTATAAGAAGGCTCGCGAGGGAAAGATTAAAGGTGTTTATTTTTTATTAATTACTACTATTATTTTTATTAATCATTATTAATGCTAGTATTAATTTTACTATAATTAAATGGTTGAATTTGCGGTCACTGCGTCAACGCTAAAACTTTGACATTCAAAATTTAGCTCACTCAAAACACCACATTTTGATTTACTGGGAAAGTCATTTTTTGCAGTTAAAATCCAGGACATTTTTTAAATCAAAAATTATTATGTAGGAACATATTTAGAGACGGTGCAGTGATGTTATAGAAAGTAATAAAAATGCGAACTCTCGTGGCATTGCGGTAGTTAACTTGAATAGTAGTATAATTTTTTTTACTTAAAATGACAGGTTTCACAGGGATCGATCAAGAGTACGAGAATCCAACTCATCCAGACTTAACAGCCAGAACTGTTGGTGCGAGTGTCGCGGAAAGTATGATGCAAGTGGTAAATCTTCTGGTCGACAATGTAAGTTATATGCAAACATCTGTAGTGTATACGCAAAAATATTGTTGAAGGAAAAAGTGATTATGCAAAGATGTACTGAAAAAGATTAATTGCCTGCATGATCTGCAAGCGTGTAGCGTATCAGATTCGGTCATTTATTATCAACGGTGTAACGCAGTAAACCCTGTGTGGTTTTTCGTTTTTATGTGTCTAGCAGTTCATTCTTGCATGCTTCGTGTTTAAGTTGCACGGGCCCTATACGGCAATATATTACAAAAGTTGGTTTTTATAGTTTTTTTTAATGCAAGTCTAGAGCACTAAAATACGTTCATTCTTTGCAAATATTTTTTCAATGTAGAACTTATTACCCATTGGTCTCAGGAGTAGAGATAGTGTAGAAGAATTGTTTACTACAAAATCCAAAGAAGACCAAGCGGAAGCCATTGAAGGATCATGTCCTTTAGAAATTACTGAAGTGGATCTACAATGGGTTCAAGTTTTGTCTGAGGGTTGGGCATCGCCTTTGAGAGGGTTCATGAAGGAAGATCAGTATTTGCAGGTATAATAAATTACTTGAATAATGTAAACAATTTCTTTCACTTGACTCGTGTT
Source organism: Disparrhopalites patrizii (assembly GCA_034698585.1). NCBI lineage: Eukaryota > Metazoa > Arthropoda > Collembola > Symphypleona > Sminthuridae > Disparrhopalites > Disparrhopalites patrizii. Next base: position 10,628 of record JAQGBT010003779.1, on the reverse strand, counting down.
TCACTAGCGTGCCAAGCATTGACAAATACTGCTTGACCCTAGAGTAAACATTCTTAATAAATTTTGCGACATGATTAATGCGAAATTGGTTTTATTGCTTTGCTATTCCAGTCTTTACACTTCAACACTCTCGTTGGAGACAGCCTGACCACTATGCCGCTTTGTATAGTTCTTCCAGTTTTTACGCATGACAAAGAGCGGCTTCAAGGGAAACAGAGTATTTGCTTGTACTATCGAGGTAAAGCAGTAGCTCTGCTGAAAGATCCCGAGTTTTATTCTCATCGCAAGGAGGAGAGATGTGCTCGCCAATTTGGAACCACTTCTCCAAAGCATCCTTATATCAAGGTATAGTCCTTATAGTTCTATACGCATTTTCGTGTTGCAAATTTGCTTGTTGTCCTTCACAATAAAATGTTTTAATTTGGTTTTTATTTTTGGAATGATTGTTTTGTATACTGCATTTTTGAATCAGATGATACTTGGTAGTGGAGAATGGCTTGTTGGAGGTGATTTGGAGGTATTTGAAAGAATTCGATGGAATGACGGATTGGATCACTATCGCCTTACTCCCAATGAGATTCGTGCCAAAATGAAAGACATGGAATCGGATGCCATGTTTGCATTCCAGTTACGAAATCCCATACACAATGGGCATGCGCTGCTGATGCAGGTAATTCGACAACAATACAACTCCTAGTGCAGATGTGCATGAGATAAATACATACATACGTACATATATCTATGTAATGGATTATTAATACAAAATAATTAATATACTTTTTTTATATTGTACACAGGACACAAAAAAAAAGTTGAAGGACGTGTATGGGTGCAGAAAGCCGGTGCTATTGCTTCATCCCTTAGGTGGTTGGACAAAGGACGATGACGTCCCCCTGCCTGTGAGAATAGAGCAACATCTAGCAGTTTTAGAAGAAGGGGTATTAGATCGTGCTGCAACGATTCTGGCAATTTTTCCCTCGCCTATGATGTATGCAGGACCGACGGAAGTTCAGTGGCATGCGAGGTAAATCAATAGTTTCCTTTACACTTATAAATAAATAAATATGTATTTGTAGATTAAGCGCTAAAATAAATCTAAATCATACAACATATGTAGTCATGTAGTTGCTTCGTTGCTTCCTGACAATCAGTCAAAGCTAATGATTTAAAATGACTTTCTTTTCATCGTTTTTTCTCTAACAGAGCGAGACTCAATGCTGGAGCAAGTTTCTACATTGTGGGTCGGGATCCAGCAGGGTTACCGCATCCAGAAATGCCATCTACAGATCTATTTGATCCCACACATGGGGCACGAGTGCTTAAGCTTGCCCCGGGACTTTCTTCTCTCGAAATTATTCCCTTCAGAGTTGCTGCCTACGATAAGAATGCTCGACAAATGGCCTTTTTTGATCCCCAGCGAAAGGACGATTTTGAATTCATATCTGGGACAAAAATGAGGAGTAAGACCAGTTTCTCTGAATAATTATAATTCATTGATTAATAGGTTAAGTTCCAGAGAAAACGTTACTTTCAATTTAATTGTTTTGGGCAAAAACAATTGTTTTGCCAAAAAGCTAATTCATTAATGTTAAATATAAAAAACATAATTCGCCTTTCGATTGATTTTATAATCTATTAACTAAATTTTTCGTTGCCTTTTTGATTCGTGTTGTATAGATTTAGCTAAGTCGGGAGAAAATCCTCCGGATGGATTCATGGCACCAAAAGCTTGGGCAGTTCTGGCAGACTACTACCAAAGATTAGCATAGAAGAAACCTTGTTTTTAAATTGTGACCAAAGAAAATGTTCATCAGTGTCGGCGTGTTCATCTTCAAATTTTGAAGTCACGAAGAGACTAGCTTGGATTCTTCCAAGGCAGCGATTACTTCATACGATACTCTTCAACTGTTTTACCATATCAATCAAGGATTTTCAATCAGTATTTGTTATTAAATTTTTGACAAAAAGTAGTTGTTCATCGAGGAAGCAGTGCGAATGACTTTTGTTTTGGCCAAATGAATGTGTAAAAACAAACAGATTCGGACCTTACCATTGGTACAATCCAGAAAGTGCAATCATGTGTTAACTTTAATTATTACCTATACAACTCTGTAAGCTGGCGATATTTTTCTATATTAATAATATTAATATTAATTCCTTTTGATGGCAGCAATAACAAGAGTTATTACTGTTATTAGTGTTATTATGTATTTCAACAATATACATATTATTTAATGGACATTGTGCGATTTGCAGTATGAGACTACCATTGTTACCAAATTTCAATATTTTTTTAAAACAAAGAATGCACCATGTACCTATTGAAGTTTTTAAAATCAATGCAAATACCAAATACCAATATTAAGCTAACCAAATCTGTTCTGTAGTTCACTTCTTAGTCTGACTGATATAAAGGATGATGAACGATGAACTGCAGGGTTAACAAGCGTATGTTCCAACGATTAAGTGCGTTGTTTATTTATTAAAATGTGTGCTATTGTATGATTTTAGTTACTTGTAAGTAAATATTCATGCATCTATAAAATAAAGCTTAATTATTAATTCAATTTAATGGATGGACTTTGGTTGTCGTTGTCAGTATGCGGAAATAATTTCCTACGGGTATGGCTGGCTGTCAAAAATAATCTCTCAGTCACTGGTATTGTTTCACAAACAAGTTAAATTTCACAGCTTTATTATGTAGTTTATCAATTCATTAATTTATTCAGTAGTTTACTCGCTCGTTACATTGTTTTAATGTACAGATTGTTATTTACTTTATTACCTTAAATTATTGTCTGGGATTTGTATTGTATACTTGTATTATTATTTTATTTATATTGATGGTTTCAATGACCCTTTGTACACGGGACTAGGCTTTATTCATTTTATTGAGAGTTGTCAATTGTGTAGAAGTTTTTGTTTTTAAATCGTTAATTACTTAAATCGTAAATCTTCACTCGTATGAAAAACCCGTAATAATCAATGCAAGGAAGTTGCTTGTTAGTATATTTATGTTACCAAAAATACAAGGATGCTGGTATACTTTTTTATTGCTTACTATGTATATTATATCAGCGTGACATAATGTTTTTCGATTTTCGCAGGTCCTGCGATTATTTAAAGGAAAAGTCTTTGTATGCGCGTATATGGAATTTGTGCGTGTTGTATACATTCGCCCCAAAAACATCTGTTTTTATGTAAAGCTTGTGGGAAAGCATTTATTTTAAAATTATCTTCTGGGTTCACAAATTACGGCTATTGTTACCAAATCGTTTGAATCCATTTGACGAAGTTTTGAAAACAGATAGAAAAAGTTTTTCGTAATTTAATCTAACGATGAAATTTAATTTTCTAGAAAAAAAAATCCTGTTGAGTACATTCAGTTTGTGGATTTGACTCATATAAGAATGCACAGTAGTGGGTATTGTATGTAGTCCTTTTTGTTTAAAATGATTTTTTACAATGCAGATTCCGGGAATCTTCACGGTCGTTGTTGCTATTGCTTATGAAGTTGTACCCGAAAAATTAATTAGGTAATAGGTGTGTTCGGAATATCGTGTAGCTTTGTTTTTATTGTATTGCTTTTTACTTATCAATGATTTGTACAATTATTTGTAGTTACCGTTACCGCAGTCAAGAAACGAAATTCTTGGTACTTGATTTTGTGATCATATGGTTGACATTTAGATAAGAAACAATGGTGTGATAGTGTTTACGCCCAAAACTACCGCAATAAAAGCTCTTTCCTTGGTTATTAGTGCAATGTTGGGTTTAAAACTTTAATGCATTGGAAATTTTGCATAAATGTCACAATAAAAGTAAAAATCATTTTAAATAAACCTATGCATTCAGGAGTTCACACATGACCAAACTATATCCCGAAAGAAATCTGATGACAAAAACAAACGACAAAACAGAAACAACAATAAAAAAAATCGCAAGAATCACAGATATACAATCCCTAATCATTGGGTTTGTATGAAATTCGGCGAGGGCACGTAGTAAAACGGAGTCTAGACCCAATTTTTCAATTTTCGGAATTTTGATCTCAGTCCGCCGAAAAATCGCCAAAACCCGCGTTTTTTTTCCCCGTTTAGGCTGACGCCTGGCCGCTAATAATTGTATTTTCATGAAACTCGGCGAGAAAATGTTAAAATAAATTGTCTATATAGTTCCATTTTTTTATTTTCTCCATTTGTGCCTCTGTTCGCCAGAAACCGTAATTTTTTGGTCGTTAATATACGCAATCTTTGCGTGAGTTTTTGGAGAACGCAGGCGAAAATTGAGGAAATAATTAAAAAAAGCTGAGTCTACAGACAATTTAGGTTTACATGCTCTCGCCGAGTCTCATCAAAATCCAATTATTAGCAGCTGAACGTCAGCCTCGGCGGCGAAGGTTTTTGACTATATTTCGGCGAACCGAGATCAAAACTCGGAAAATTCAAAAATTGGGTCTACAGTCAATTCTCTTTATAACGGTTTAGCAAAAAGCAGCCTGAAAAACCGTTATAACGAATAACCGGTATAAGGAAAGCCGTTAAAAAACGGTTTTAAAGACGGGGGATTCGAAATGACAGAAAAACCGTTATAGCGTGTTAGGGCGTGGCCCAAAAACCGTCATAACAATAAAGGAATTTATGGCGGGGGATAGATAAATTTGAAAAAACCGGTATAGCGTGTGAGGGCGTGGTCCAAAATCCGTTATAGCAAAAAGGAATTTATGGCGGGGATGCAGAAATTTGAAAAACCGGTATAGTATGTGTGGGCGTGGCCTAAAACCGTTATAGCAAAATATATTTATTGGTCGGGAATTCAGAGTTTCCCCGGTATAACGAAAAAACCGTCATAAAATAACCGTTATAGAGGAAGATTTTAGCATTGAAATAATCTCGGGCGGGTTTGTGAACACCGTTATAGTGCGAAAACCGTTATAGAGAGAATTGACTGTATATCATTCCGTTTTACGTCCCATCGCTGAATTTCAGCAAAGTCCAATGCTAAGAGGCTGTGTCCAAGCCAAAACGGCGAAAGAGTGCAATATGCTGCAGTGTCCCTTGGCCCTTGAGGTGGTCTCAGAGTGACAGAATAAAAATATTATGATTTCCTACGCTATAGGGAGACTATAGGAACTGCCTAGGTATATACCATCTAACGAAGTTTGACTGAAAAATTCCGACCTGAGTTTTTTCGGCTGAGAATTGGAAATTTTGGCCAAAACTGCCAAAACTCTGATCTCAAAACTCACCCCCTTACCCCGCCCCCTCCCCACGGGGAAAGACATTTTGACCTTTCGAGACGCAGTACCTGCCATAACTCAGCTGTTTATCAACCGATTTTGATGAAATTTGAAATATAGTCGTTTGAAAGGATTTCCTTGACTCGGTCTGTCAGGGAAATCCAAAATTTTGAATTTTTTTAAAAATTTCGAAATTTTAAAATTTTTTAATTGATTGTTTTTCTTCAAACATAATAATACAAAAGTAAAATTGTAGCATTTCCTAAAATTTTATTTTTGTATTTTAGAATTTGTTTAACATTTTGGCATTGACGACTAGTATTAACAATATATTTTGTGTACTCATATTTTTCAAGTGTTGTTTGAAGACAAAAATGCAATTAAAACATTTTCAATTTTTTTTCGAAATTTTGACAGATTTTCAAAATTTTGGATTTTCCTGAAAGACCGAGTCAAGGAAATTCTTTCAAACGACTATATTTCAAATTTCATCAAAATAGGTTGATAAACAGCCGAGTTATGGCAGGTACCGCGTCTCGAAAGGTCAAAATGTCTTCCCCCGTGAGGAGGGGGCGGGGTAAGGGGGTGAGTTTTGAGATCAGAGTTTTGGCAGTTTTGGCTGGCCATGGTCCCCACCCTCACTATTATGCATGAAATTCTCGGATCCCCGGCATTCGAGTAACTTCGAGTTCTAATGGGGGAATATATGGTCACTTGCATATCATTCCCGTTGGGATTTTATACTAACTATAAGTTGGGCTGATACAGCTCAATTTGTTTTTAGTTTTGTTTTGCTCTTCGAATATTTTTTTAATACAGTTTTTGTTTTATTTTTGCGATTTAGAAAAATTGCAACAAATAACAAAACAAAATCGCAACAAACTTTTTACAGCATTACCTGCAGGTATAGGGATATAAATTTGAAAATTCCCTGCTTTAAATGCCGTGCATTTTGGGAATTTTGGGAAGGCATTTTGGGAATTTAAATTTTTTCGTCCATATTTTGAAAATTGTTTCAACATATCAATGTAACAATCAAAATACAAGGTAACAAAATTGTAACTCAAATTGTCGTAAATCGCTATCAAAAATTTAGAAATCCAGGGATTTTTTTACATCCATATACTACAGGCGTATAGCTTCGAAGTAATTAGTCCCAGTCACTAAAGTCCTTTAAATTACATGTTTGCCAGTCTAAGTCTGTCTCAGTCCCAGGATTATGCAGCCACTCCCAGAGACTGAGTCCCAAATAGACTACATTATGCACAAGTGCAAATGTACCTATAGTTACAATACAGTCAGTAAAAAGTCAGTACACGTACTTTCTACAGTCTCTACTGATATCTGGCTGAAATTTTTGTTTATTAAGGGAAAAACTAACGACCATTATTAACCTTCTCACATTGAAATTATAGCAATTACGCATCAAAATTAAACAATATAACAGGCTAAAATCGTTTCATCACGTAAACATAAACGTGATTTATTTGCTAACACAAACGTGGCTCAGTTCATAGCAAAACAAGAACCCAGCGCTTTAGTGGACTCAGTGACCTGAAAAATGATTAGCAAAGAATTTCAGGCAGTAATCAAGGTTTGACTTTAACAGGTTCGCAACAATTTTATAGGTAACAATTTGTTACCTATAGGTAGTTGTAAGTAACTTCTAAGTGAAACATAGTATTGGAGCTAATAAGCACATTGAATTGAGTTTTGGATTTTGGTCAATAGGACACATTTTCGAAATAGCAAATATCTATATAACAGATCGAGAGTATTCCCTTTCATAATTCTTGTTCAAAATGTTGATGTTGAGATTCATCATCATGGACAATCACTCTTGGGCTCAATTGATTGACGTATATACGGTATAGTCTGACGGTATCGATACAGGTAAAGAGATAGTATGCACCTACAAATAACAATCATAACATCATATGAATAAGAATGTTTTTAATCCGCTGTGTTTTTGTTGTTCTGTATATCCTTTAATAACGATTTTGATATTGATTGAAGCTACATTTATTTTACAGGATGGACTTGGTCCACGGTAGAAGTCGGGGAGGAGTTGCTGGAAGCAATAGTAGTTCATCAAGACCCGCACTGGAGTATTTACTTACGGGGATTAATAAAAGGCCAGTGATGGGCTACCGTCATTCCATCTGCAAAATAAAGCATGGAAATAAATTACTTCGTCGTTTGAAGACGCAACAGAGCTACGCGGATCAGAAGCTGTACTCAACCCGTCAATTTACGGAGGGCTCTAATAAGTATGAAGAATTCTTTTGTTACTACGGATCGGACGATGAGGATGGGGTAAATATTGATGCTGATGAGACGGAAGATCCTGAAGAAGGAGATCAAATCCCCAACCCGGAAGCATCCGTATTTCAGAATTACTCCCTCAACATTGCTGACTATGTCACTCAGAGGCATTTGGGGAACTTGCCCGTCAAACAGCCCACCACACTTCAATCCCGACTCGCGGAGTATTCCTTCAACTGTCAGCCAGATTTCTCCATCAAACATCTGTTGACCAATGGCATACTTCAGGAAAAGACGTTCAAGATTGAGAATTTAAACAAAGTATTTTGTTCCCAGTGGCTATCAGACAAGCAAGTTATATTTGGGACCAAATGCAATAAAGTCAGTATCTGTTTTTTTCATGTTGTACGCATTATCCCGTGATTATGAATGAACTGGCATTCAGATTATCGAATATGATGTTTTAGTTATTATTTATTTAACCAATTGAATTTTATTTGTGATAGCTTATGGTACTGGATGTTCATTCGAAGCACACGACGCAAATTCCTTCCCTAGATTCTTCCTTGCGAAGTGAGCCACCGGACACCATTTGTGGCATACATGCGATTCAGATAAATCCCTCAAGAACCTTGCTGGCAACGGGAGGTAAAAATCCGAATGATGTGGCCGTGTACAAATTACCCACCATGGATCCGGTCTGTGTTGGAGAGGTCTGAAATAATATGTACTTTCTTGCTTAAATAAGATTATTGATAGTAATAAGTTGCAACGACGTAAGTTCAAACCCAATAGTACTGTTGTCCCTATGATAGCCTTTACGGAACGCGGGCTGGTGACATGCATATTTACTTATTACTGTTATCAGTTATCACTGTATACGATATTAGTTACATAGTTAGTGTTAGTGGGTATCGCTTAATCTATTATAGCGTTTACGCAAGAAAAAGACGAATCCATTTTTTGTCGATGTCCAAAATATGAGTTTAACATTTGATGTTATTTTACAGGGGGCACACGAGGATTGGGTGTTTGGAATATCCTGGATAGACGATGAACATTTTGTTTCTGGGGCTCGAGATACGAGTTTAGCGTTGTGGAAGGTTCCCGACTGTGACAATTCGTGGAACACTCAAAGAAGTTACTACAATGTGAAATCTCAGCCGTCCATGACGTATCTTCTAGACCATTCCTACATCCGAGTTCCTTCGCATAGCTTCATTAACGCTGTAGCTCGCAAAACGTGTAAAAGTGCTCAAAAGGTTCGTGCTGTTGTCTTCAATCGACGACTCGATGAACTGGCTTGTGTGTCGTTGAATGGCTACATTCATATCTGGAATATGAATTCGGAACGATTTGCGCAGGTACTTAGTTTTTGCTTCATCAGGAAGTATACATATTTGCTTGTGAATCACTGATTTTAATGCGGTGTTAATATAATATTAACGGCGAGAGAAACATCACAGAAAAAAGGCTCCAACGTCTCTCGAATAATTATCAGGGTTTTTCAAAAGATAAATACATAAATTTTATATCAATTACAAGCTCATAAAGAGAGGAACAAGGTGGTGAAATTTTTATTATCGAAACAATTACGTGGTGGTCTAAATTTGGCAAAATAGTGTGTGAATAAAAGTAACTTAATAAATAAAAAAAAACAACTTAGAATTACATATAAAACGTCAGGCGACCCAAAGCTAAAAATAAGCTACTTTGACTAAGTGATACAGTGAAGTAAGATAAGAGTAGCTGAACAAGCTCAACGGGGGAAAAAAAAAAAAGGTAAACGAACGGAGGAAATTCACACAAGGGAGAAAAGACCAGAGCTGGCACATTCGCTTACCCCACATATACCACAGCACATATATTGCCCGGGCCACCAGGCGGTTAAGTCCGCAAATTTGTAATTTGGCATAAAGAGCAAACGCTGGAGGTGGTTACCGGGCTCTCAAACAAGGCGAGTACTCATTTATTTTATAAGCTGTACAAACACACCTTTGAAGGAATAAGCAATGGTTCTGGATAGAGATGATGAATTTAGCAGGACTTACTCTTCACATACTACGCAAAATAATTTTAATTTGAACAGCTTCCCCGGACAAAACATGAACAATCCCAGAAGACCAGGAGATGAGAGCAATAAACGAGCGCGCACGGATAGTGAAGAAGCTCAAATGCCTAGCTGGGCCCAGACAATGATGGAAAATATAACCGAACAAAATAAAGGAACGCTTGACGCCATACAGGAGCTCAAGGATACTTTCAAAAAACAGCTGTATGAATTAAAAGAGATCACCGAACAACAAGATGCGAGGATTGAAGAGCTTGAAAATCAGATAGCACACAAAGATCATAGTCTGCACACACTACAGAATGAAAACGATCAACTGGCGCGGGAATTGAGAAGAAATAATCTGATCATATCAGGAATCCCAGAAAAAGCAAACGAAGTAGTACCGCAGAAACTAATTCAAATCATGACAGATGTAGGACTTGAACAAAGTGGTATAGATACTACGAGACGTATAGGAAAAAATCAAAGCGACGGAAAACCTCGAAAAGTGATAATCAGATTCACTAAACAATCAGACAGAGCCAAAATGTACGCAAAGAAAACAGAAATTCAGAAGAAATATTCTGGAATCTTCGTCAACGCCGACCTTCCACCAAGAATTGCGGAGCAGAACTTCCTCAAACGAAAACAAAAGCGAGAGGGTGGAACGCACCCAATGGATCAATGAGATGAAGGCCAGTCCTTACGCCGCAAAGCCCTTGTAAATAAAATCCTATATTGGAACATTCACGGACTCAGCCAAAATATGGCGATGAAAATCAATTTTATTAAACAGACAAACCCGGATATTTTCTGCCTGGGAGAAACGTGGTCAGACGACTGTACCTTGATCCGCAAGTTACTACCAAATTATAAAATACAAGGACGAATTGAACGAAAACCACAAAAAGGACGGGTCAGTGGTGGATTAATTATTGGCTTAAAAAATCACCTTTTTAAATACGCAAAAATCAACACAAACCGCTATATATGCACTGTGACTATCAGCAATCCCGAGCAAATTCACTTTATATTTACATACTTACCACCCACAAAAAAAAGTGATCATCT
>JAQGBT010003778.1:0-18508 GCA_034698585.1 Disparrhopalites patrizii | reverse complement strand
GTAGTTACCCAAGGTAGACTACATGCACAAAAAATGTCAACTTGAAACCGAGTGGACACTTGGTGTACGTTACTTGTAAGTTTTAATACTCTTTGGCTTACGCCAAGGAATTGTATCAGTACGTAGCCATACAAACTTCAATTTTCATGTATTGTTTTGTTCTTATAATACGGTCATTCCCATTTCAACTGTAGTCTACCAGGTGCTAATTAAATTGATTTTCCCGGGTGTATTATTTCAAATGACAAAATTATTAGGAAAAATATATAGGTACGTACATTACTTTAGTAAGTCATTTCAAACTAGGATTTTATTTTGCTTTTATTTTCATTACAAAAAAAAACAGACCTTTGTAGTTAACCCGTAACGAACAGCATGGAAACCAGTGATTAGTTGAATTGATTTTGGCATTTCTGGTCCGTATGGACACAGCTTTGATGCTAAAAGGAAGTTAACTAGGTCCTAGAAATTGTTTCTCCGCTTACCCACAAAAAAAATCTGCTTTTATTCTCGCAAAAATTGCTAAGCATTCTGATGTTGGATCCTTTGCTATTTTTGCTATCCTTTGCCATTTGCTTTTTTTTCCAACATTTGTCTCTCAAACTCCAAATAAATACGCAACAGTATATTTCGTAGTTCCGATAACAAATGTGACACAATTTTATAATTAGCATTAAAAAATAAAGAATAAAAACAAGTTGAGCAGCACATTAGCTGTTTTTCCTGTTTGGAATCAAATGAACAAATGAATTAAAAGCGCTTACGTTGTATTACGAAAACATAAATGGGGTCACATTAAAATTGTCACATATTCTATCTAATTAAAATGGGGGACGCCATACTAGAAATAATAGTTGCATTTACAGCACAGTTCTATCGTCGTGTGATTGCGGTTGCAAAAATACATTAAAGTACGGGTATACGCATAATAATAATTATATTCTTTAGTACCATTTTATTAATATGATGAAAACCGATAATCCCTCTGCCCCCTGATCCTTAACGCTAATTGAACATCACGATTCATCAGCGTCACCCTCTTGGCGTGGATGGACAGGAGGTAAGAGTCCTCAAACATGCCCACCAAAAAGGCTTCAGCTGCTTCATGCAACGCAGTCAGAGCCAGACCTTGATATCGGATATCATCGCAGCCGGTGAGTTTGTACGTAATCTCTCGGACGGTACGATGGAAGGGTAGTTTTGGGATGAGTAAATCCACGGAGGTTTGGTACTTCCTGATTTCTCTGAGGGCATTAGATGGAGGGCGATAATGGGGATTCCGACCTCTGCCCTGATTTTGCTCTCGACGTAGTTCTGTATTACGAGGCCTTCCACGCGGTCTGGGACTAGAAGGTCTCCCACGTGGTCTGGAATTAGTAGATCTAGGAACATTTTCTGGTCTAGAAACTTCCGGAGGTCTAGGAGTATCTACATGCCTGGAAGTACTTGCTTTGGATGTATCTGAAGGTTTGAAAGAGGTCGAAGGTCTCACAGGAGCTTGAACAGATGGGGATTTCGGTTTCCGAGGCGATTGACGTTGCGATTCTACCCTAACGGGCGTCTGAGTTCTCGGACTCTCCCGGGGAGCTTGAGGTGATTTAGTAGCAGAATATCCTGGAGGTACAATTCGTTTCTTGGCCACCATGACTCGTCTCACCGGCGTTCCTTGGCTTGACGCAGGAGTTGTGGGTAGGGACGATGCCGAAGTGGAGGAGGTATGATTCGGTGATTTTCGATCCTGTGTTTTCTTAGCGATGACCTCACTTCTTCCGGCATTCTTAGAAGGACTGTCATTGCCGTAGCCCCGGCGAACCTACAGAATCATCGAAAATTCAATTGATGTTACATAAAACTGTATTGTATCTGACATCAAGTCAAGGACTTAATTCCATGTTTAGAATAGAACACAAGCCATATTGTAGTTTGAAGTTCCAAACGAAACTATACAGAAATCCGATTCTTAAAATGACCCTCCGAACTGTTCATGTTTTTTCTCCCAATAGGCAGTGTTTTCTACTTCTACAGGTAAATACTAAAATAGAATAACAAGAATAAACAATACGTCAACATACACAAGTTCAAATTCTATATTTTGCCAAAATCCTTACCATTTCGATTTTTTTTCACCAAACTATCGCTGTTCAGCCTTTTAGGTGAGGTCAAAGGGCACGGCGAAAGCCAGCGTTATCTTTCCCTGAAAGAATTTTGAAATGATCAGCAACTCCACGAGAAATCCAATCCGCAGTAATTACTAATTTGAGGTAATCCCGTTTGCCTGTCAAAACGGGAGGAAATAATTACAATTTCGTTTCACTTATTAGAACACAACATGACTTAAACACAATACATTTCAGCATCAACTAACATGACCAAAATATGGTTATCAGTTTATTATTAAATGGTTTTAATAAAAATTATCCTTTTATTTTTACTATTCTAGAATATAGGAAAAGGAAAAAGGATCACTCACCCAAATTTGATTGACACTTTTGATATGGGAACTCCAATTAAAATTAAATTAAACCACATAGCACAATAGTTGAATAATCTTTAATAATAAAGATGCGGGTAATGGATTAATAATAATAAAAAAACGAATAATTAACGTGGAGAAAAAGAAAATGATGTGTTACTGCCAACTGCCAACGCCAACCCAACCCGTCAACCGCCAATCCGTGAAATTTAAATTCCGTGCCAGCTTTCCCGCCCTCCTTGTATCACGGACTTCAGCTGATGCCTTCGGAAAATCCTTGTGAAGAAACGAACCGTCATGTGTTCCAATGTGGTTAAAAAATATGATGACGGTAATCAAATTAATAATAATTATTATTAATTTTTATTAATTAATAAATAATTAATTAATAATAGTAATTATTATTTTTTTATATATAAAAATCACATATGACGATATGACGATTAAAATATAAGTTCGGTTTAGGCTAAGAAAACTTTTACATGTACCAATGTACCTATTTTCCACTTTCTCCGTAATGGTTAACTTAATGGTATAGAAAAAAGGGCAAACATTTATTCAATACAGAATTTTATTGTGGATCTGGCAGGGAAAAAAAATTGATCTGATTCGACTAATTGTAAGATTAGTCACGTTATGGACATTTCTCCGCGCTAAGTTAAAAGGTTAGATTTGCATGGTTAGGTTGCCGCAAGGTCAAGTCGCAGCCTCGTTTGGCGACTTAGCATAGCCGTGAAATTTGGTGGCGCAAATCAAAGATTTGTCGAACTTGGCGCGGAGAAATCGGTATAACTTAATTCATCTTGGTCGGATCCGAACAAATTTTTGTTCCGGGACCGGCAATGAAATTTTGCATGCAATAAATGTTTGCGCACTATTCTATGCCATTACGGTGTCACGACGAAACCTACATAGTATATATACTTTATAGATATAATTAGGTACAAAATACGTTTGTACAGTAATTGTTGAAAAATGCGGGTAGCTCCGGCACTTATTCTTAGTTTGCTATGGTTTAAGTGCTGGAAATAGTGCATTGTGGGACTCCATTAACTTCAATTAACTCCTTCAGAATCACGTTATTTATACATACATATAAAGACATAACCAATGGTGGGATGATGTGACAGCGTACTGAAATAATCTCATTGTTGGTGAAACGAAAAAAATTAGAAGTCTTCGCAGAGGCTTAGTATAACGGTGTATAAAGACAATAGACTGTTTATGTGACGCTCTGACAAAGGTAGAAATTAAAACAAAGATAATCAATTCTTTGCAGCAGTTAAATACTTGGAAAAAGATCATTTCCGCTAATTGTACATAACGGCATTTCCAAAGAAAAAATTACAGCACACCTTATTCCGGCATTTAAAATAGCATGTCAAACACAGAACATTGAAAATAAGGCTCAGCCGTCCGCTGTAGCTAAGCATTTTAATTATTCTGGACAAAACTCTCTATTATTTTTCAGAATAACTAATATGGTCCAGAATCAAATTTGATTGCCTCTCTGATACAGCGGGTCAAAGTGAAACAATTCTAAAGATCGGTCTCAGTCTTAGTTTTTAAGTGATATTTATAAATCAGAAGCATGAAGAGAAAAATTTCGGTTTACGTTGGTCTTTGCACTGCGCTTGGTAAGCATTTAAATTTTACCGAATAATTATTCGATACAATAATTGCTTAACTGTAATTTTGTTGGGACATTGTGTATTATCTATTATCTAACTGAATCTATGTTTACATATTTATATATGAAATCATTTTGTTCACAGCAGTCTCATCCATCCTGATTGCTCCGGCTCAATGCTGTGAGGGAAATTACATTGACAAATTCTTCCTAACGCTTTCACAGGTATAGTTTTGACGATTTTGTTGGGATTAGATCCTGCACATATGCACTATACATAATACAAATGTATATGTGTATTCAGAGGGTTTTTTGTCGTAAAAATCCCCAAGAATGCTTTTACAGGATTCGCAATACAATTTGACGCTATAAACCAATTTTACAAATTCGTTATCTGTTCGGAAGCCAAAATTAAAAAAATACATTTTGCCGTCAAATTTTGATTTTGAACTTGTACTGTTTTTACTTTGCGAGGAAAAATCGTCATAACTTGGCCAATTCTTGTCAGATCAGGATGGCACTTTTACTAATATTCGCTGTAATATTCAAATATTGGGCATAACACTATAAATATGTACATGCTTCCACTATTTCCTAGTCTATGTCTATACGCGTAAGGCGTAATATTACATTTGACGATCTTTGACAGAACAAATTTTTCTGTGGTTCAGCATGATATTATTGACAAATACAAAAATGAAAATGATTAAAAATGTCAATAGGTTACTTACAAAGAGGCTAAGCACTGTTGTTACAAGCTCAACATGGACATGTTCAGGGTGGTGGGAAAGAAGGACATCCGAGAGTTTCAACGGGTCATTCAGAGCAGCCAAAAATGTATGATTCATAGAAAACGATGATTCCATTAAATTTCGCGTTGTTAGCATATCAAATTACTTAAGTATACATGTATACAAGTTTGGTTTTCGTACTTGATTTATATACCGCTTACATATGTACTAATATGTCATATTTTTGTTTGTCAATTATTACTCAATTTCAAATGTTCTTTTTTCTTCTGGGGTGGACATGAAGCCAAGACGCTGAAACGATTTTCTTTCTGGATCAAGAAGGATTTTGCGAAGCTAAGCAACGACCTTGCCGAGCCTCGGAAATGTCCAATGCTTCAATGGAGCACAGTGGGCAAAGAGGACGCTTGGACCGCCACCGGATTTTGTGGACTCAAATACCGGGCTTTATGTGTGCCTTTGTCTCCGAAAAAATACATGAATTTGCGGCAGGGACAATTGACTTACGGTATGTACATCATATAAAAAATTGCCCCTCTAATGATTATACCATCCACATATGTATAATTTTTTGCTAATTTGCGTATTTAGTGTAAGTTTTTGAAATATTTTATATAATGTATGTTGACGCTCGCCCGTGTTCTTGTAGGAAAGCGCCGGAAGCGGGACGTTGCCAGTGACCTCGACGGGGACATGTGTCATTTGTCGCCCACTCTCAATGGGTATTATATTTCGGGGGAGAAGGTATGTAGGCCTAATTTAATTAGAGCATTGTAACAGTAACACACATATTGCTTTTTCCAGCAAATGCAAGTTTTGAGAATTAAAATTGGTTCTGGGGTTTAATTTTGCCCATGGAATTATAGCTAAATTTTCAATCCGCCCAACAATGTTGTGCCAGCAAGGGTTTGGAGATGACCTCAGCCACTTTGTCTCAAGCGGAAAAGGTTTCCCTCAAGCATTCCCTCTGCTACACTTTTCTTGAAGTCCGCCAGCCTCTCTGGGTGAATACAAGGTACACACTGAGAATTCATTGAACAATTACCTTTTTTTGAATGAATTAAATTGGAACCATGTATTTTATTTATTTTAATACTTGCTTAAATGCTCATAAATAGTACAAATGGCACAGTCTGTACAACTACGACCTTGGAAGGTGGAGCATATTTACGGTGGAAGAATTCCTCCTGCTCCGAAAAATACCCGGCGCTGTGCAAGAAGCCATGTAATATTTGTGTTAAAAATTATATTGTTGTATTCACATACATAATTCTCTAATAAGACTAATCACAATAACCCTTCCACTGTGTTTGTATGTATGTCCATGTGTACATCTTGTAGGCTTAATTAATGGGTGAAATTTGACTCTGACGTCGCAGGGTACGACGTGGAAATTTGTGATGGCATTCAGTACAAAGAATTGGAAGGTGGCGCCTATATTTTCTCGGATAGCAAAGTAATTTGTTTACCACGCAAATATGTCAAATTTGTACATAAATTTCCAGTTACATTGCTACTTTGCTACATACTTTCATTTTGATGTCATTATATGCATTCTTATTGAGAATTTCATTTTTTAATGTGTTCTAATCATTACTTTAAAGCTACCTTACTCCGAAGCATCTCTCTGCTGCCAATCCAAAGAAATGACCATGGTGAGCCTCTACACTCACAGAGAGTCGGCGGCCATGTATAAAATCATGGTTCAAAATGGTAATTGTAGAATGAGCAGTAGAGCGATTCTATTTTCTATTTTCGCCCTAATTAATATACAGTAAGAAATCAGAAGCGCCGCATAAAACTTTTAATCAATACAAAATTCGCCGTATTTTACAGGAATCATACTGTATACCACACCAAATTTTACCTTCAAAATCAATTTTGTTTATTGCTTGTCAGGACTACCAGCCGGCAACCTCAACTTCTGGACTTCGGGCGTGCGGAAATTTAATTCGTCCCATGGCTTTCAATGGAATGATGGGCGGAGAATTGCCCTGAATGACTATTCCGAATTTTGCGTTGGGGCTCTGGACAAATTGAATACCAAGTCTTTCATCGTCACTGACTACGGTTGTGAACAACCTCTGAATTTTCTCTGCATTGGTCTGTCCCCAATCTAATAGGATTACGCATTACTGTTATAATAAATTGAATTAAAATAAATAAATTAGTTAATATTAATTAATTAAATATTAATGTAACTTGGGTTCTTACAAAACTTTCTACAAATTATAAAGAGTTTTTTTTGGCTAGCACGTTAAGATTCTGCTTCTATTTTGCTTTTTTGTTGTTAACATTGTCAAATCAATTGCCTTTCGCATACTTTTCAGACAAGGAGATATCCCGGGATTTCTCCAGGTCCAAAGCTGAGTCTCAGGAACAGGTTTCGGGAGGGGATGTCCTTGTTCAAGAAGGTCCAGGACAACCCGTGGACGCGGAATCGGACACAAATGGCGTGGTTTTGAAGAGACACACTACCAGCAATACTGAAGGCGGTATCTCCCCCACCGAGAATTGGGACTCAGAATTCCTCAATCCGGGGAGTAACAACAACGTTTCTGTCCAGGACGCCCTGGAGTACATATTCGGGAAGGATGCCGCCTCCCTTATCCAAGACCACCCCGAGGACGACGAGAGCGGGAGCAATGATGTGGCCAGCGATGAAATCCCCACCAATTCTTTGGACGTTGCTAACATTGAAAATAGTGACAACAAAGGTTAGTTTTGCAGCAAAAATCCTGCATATGTATACCATTATCCTGGAGTCCATTATTGAAGAATCTGGCTGGATCAAATTTTTTATTTATTTTTATTTTATTTACATAGACCCCCCATGGCAATACAGAGCCTGTGGTCAAATCCGGAATTTGAATCCCCGGATCTCCTTGAAGGGAGCTTTGAGTGTGGAAGATGCCTTGAAATTATCCCTTTTGAATCGGATTTACAACCTCAAGAATAGCAGTGCCGGGAATAGCTCAGGGATCTCTGCCAGTAGTATGGGGGCAGCCGCTTGGAAGCAAAAATTTTTGTACCAGCTCGGTCGGATCTTCTCGGAGGTTTGTGGGGCTGAGTCATATTTGTTTCAACGGGAATTCGTCCATGTGATGGTGGGTCTGAACAGTATTTATCAAAGCTCCTTCCCACCTGGTCCCCTCTATGACATGTCCGTGTGGATCCAATTGTACAAGGACTTGGTCCATTGTCAGCCGGAGAAATTGGAACTCAAGGCACATGCGTATGAGGTTTGTTTTTGAAAAGAAAAATTTGTTTATAGCTATAGATGCACAAATTGTATATTATCAAGTGGAGGATTAAATAAATTCCAAAAATTTGTAATTAAACATTTAATTAAGAAAATTAAGTTCAAAAACGTTTTTCTTCGCAGGTATATGCAATGGTGGAAAAAGTCGCTTTCACCACTCCGGACAAGACAAAGCAATTATTTCCTCCGGAGGAACTCACGGACCGGAGCTCCGACTTTGAGATTGACCCCATCATCGACTCTTTGTGGTGGATGACGACCACCGTCCATGCTGCCTGCTACGACCAGAGTCGGTCAAATGTCACGGGGAACAACTCTCCATGGCCCATTCATTTCAAAGCGGCCATGATGAAGGATTTTTTTGAGCCCATCTTCTATCGCTGGTAAGGATGTTTGTCATTGTAATGCACGTAGAATAAGAAGATACAAAATAAATTTATGGGTGCATTTAGAGTATAATTTATGTCAGAAAATTTGTCTGTCTTTTGTACAGTGCATGAGAAGCTTCTAGAGTATTGTTTAATTTGTGGTTAAATGCTCCGTTAAAATGTCATTTCTCATGCTCCCACGTAACAATTATTTTTCCAGGCATCATTCAGGTCACGGGAGTCTCTTCTTCGGCCCAATAGTCGGCAACTTTGACCTGGAGAGAGCCATCAAGAACATGAGATACTGTGCCACGGCGGCGTACTGGCAGTCGAAAATTATTGACCGGGAGCTGGTCAGATCTGGCCGGATTGACGTGGAAGGAAAACTCCTTTCCAAAGCAATTAAAGAAGGGAACTAAAATTAAAAGATTTAGTTCTATTATTTATTATTCTTATCTACGTGTAAATGTTCTGGCAATTATGTTCAGTTGCTTAGTAGCTTTACTACTTTTTAGGGAATTTAAAGAACCAGTATACATAAATAACATTGATTTTGATAAATGTATAAAAAATAGGGCTCCAAAAATTTATTATTTTATCCCATCATGAATAATAAGCTATATGCATAACATTAAACTTCTCAAAATTCCGGCGTCTTGACACTGTCCAGGCTAAGGTCCAGCAGATCTGGCAAAAATGGATGATGCCTCAACTCCTTCATTTTCTCCTCCAATGTGATACTGTTTCCCCGGAATTGAGATGGGACCAATAATTTTAATCTTTTCAGCCCTAAAACATACAATGGTTAGGTATAAAAATGGGTAAAAAAAATCAATGCAGTGACAAAATCAGTGGAAAAACCTGAATCAATAAACTAAAATGTCAAAATGAGACAGCACCAGAATTTCCGGGACTAACCAGGGAGCATTCCGGGAGGAAATGTCTCATCAATTCGGCATTCCATTTCCTCCACCACAAAGTTCAGATGTCTTGCATGATCCGTAATAGCAAATTTCACTAAGCTGTCGCAGCAGTAGGTGATACGCCAACGTCGGACGTTCGGGAACGTTCTCTTAAACTTGGTCATGGCTTCGTTGGTCTTCCAAAGACCGGTAGGCAGGGCGACGCTGCCCAAATTGAATTTGACTAATGAGGGGAAGACTTCCTCAGTTTTCGGTCCTTCAACCGACGTCAACCCACGGAGGGACAGCACGGCAATACGTAATTCCTGGAGAGCTGGAGTCTTGGTTAACCAGGCTTCCCCCAATGTCATTTGAACGCTACAAGAGAAAACCTTTAAAACCGGGAGCTTCGGGAAATTGTCTCCCCATTCCGCCATGGGCAAACCCGTCCATTTGTCCAGTTTCAAATTCTCCAAAGTGTCCGAAAACCGTCTTAGAATCCCACCAATGATCAACTCCCGATTGGGATTATCCCGATCCAAGCACCAGATATCGCACAAAAGAGTCAGGGACCTAAGTCGTGGGATGTGCCTGGGTTGACGGAGCAACTGGTAGAAGCAGATGACTTGGGGCATAATTTCCAAATTTTGAATTTGTTCCAAGTTGAACATCCTACCCAAAGCTCTTTGATTTACACCATGATTTGGCTGGCACTGATCCCAACAATGAACTTTGATTGTCCGTAGTTTCCTTGACTTCCAGGTCATTCCTTCCACCGAATGAAGGATGGACCTATGTAGTTCCCACGTCCTTTCATAACCGCCGCTGGAGTGCCCGGGAATTGCTGACAGGTGGAAGGTCTCCAGGTTAGGGAGGCAAACAGGGGAGAAGATGTCCTGGAAATGCCCCAAGTTGCGAAATAACACATTTAGACAGGTCAGAGTGGTGCTAAAAGTGTTCCAGAATAAACCAATCCTCCGTAGATTCAGGCCATCCGAATATAATTGGCCACAATCCCAGATGACCAAGTCAATGTGGGTCACGACGAACAAGGATTTCACCAGCTCCTGCCAATCCCCGGGCAATGTAAAAAGCTTCAATGGGTTCAGACGGAGGCCAATTTCATGTAAAATAGTAGGTAATTCCAAGGAATCAGATTCATGTCTGGCCCTGATTAACTCTGGTACCTTTTCCGGCCTTATCCAACGAATGACATGTCCTTTAAGCACGCGGCAGGCCTCCCGGTTCCAGGCCTTGCACACCAACCGAGTTTGTTTGACGTGTGGGACGTCCAATTTCTGGAGAATTTGCTCGATCAACTGGAATTATAGGTACATTAGACGAAATAATCATTATTAAAAATCGTCATTTATACGAGTAATCTAATACATTAATATTATAGCACAAAATACACTGGCCTAAGTATCTTTTTCCTTTTGATTCTTTTACATACCTCGACCGGCACCCTTTCAGAAAGTCCTTCCGGGACTGATTCTTCCATGGGGAAAGGACAGCTGTCCGATTTCGGTTGAACGATCCTATCATTGCAGTTGGATTCCGACCTTCGCCGTCGTTTTTGCCGATTTCCTCTTATTTCTTGCAGTTCCATGACATTATAGATGATTATAAGATTATATTAATATCAATATCCTATGTCGGAAAAGGAAAAGACAAAGTATGGCACAAGAATAATAATTCACAATCAAACTGGGACACTTATAGACACGTTTTTTTCAATTTGTTTAACTACAATTTCACTAGTGCTTTGACTTAATTTATAATTTTACAGATGCAAATATCAGTCAGTGATGTTTTATTTTAGAACATAAACACGTGAGCTCAAACTTTTTGAAAGGCCTCATCCGCCTCATGCCTCCTCCTCCTCCGCCAATTGCGTTTCACAATGGCTTATTTAAATTTCCCGGCGTTAGACAAGGACACAGCGCATCCTACAATTTTTTAATTGCGAGTCCAGGAAAAACAAGAATATTAATGTTTAATTAGTCCAACCGGCAACCGGGTAGATAAGTCCGTTGGTGAAAATTTTACGAAACAGCGGGAAGAACTTAGGCGAATACAAAATTTTGATAACATCCGATATCCGAATTAATATTGGGCCCTTTTGAGAAGTTTATATTGACCTTTGACCCCGACGAAAAGCGGTGTAGGGTTAATTAAGTTAATTTGGGTCGCTTTATGAAGAAATGTAAATTTCGAAACATTATTGACTTATGTTGGTTTGATGGTATGACACTACGACCTTCATTTGTATTTATATACATATAGCTGCATATTTATAACACTGGACGTGGTACTTGCGAAATTTGTTGATTTAATTTTTGCAGATAGTACTTATGCACATGCAGTACTAATATATGCATAATCATTGGAAATGTATGTTAAAGGGAATTAGTAAACGTTTCCGTCCTAATTGTTCTTCTAATTGTGTAAATACATAGCATGAACGCAGTGAAGGCGCTTCACGATTTCCAAATATTCCCCCACGAAATCATGATCGCATTTGATCTGAATGCGTTTTGTGTAGGTAGCTATATATGTACGTACGTATGTGTATTATAATTAAATTAGCATACCTATTAGAACTTCTCGAGTAGAGCTAATCGAACTACATTATTAGTCACACATTTTTCTGGAAATGTAGATACATAAATGGTTTCTTGGCTAATAATAAACCAATTGAGACACACTTTTTTTATTGCATTCCTTATAGCTATATGTTAGGATTATGGCGTCAAGGAAGAAAAGCGTAATTGCCCCACAAATTTATTTATTACGGATTAATGACCGCGCGCAGTATTTTCCATTGTATATTGCAGCACATTGCACGGAATTTTTCTGGACAAGTCGAGCAATTAGTCATTTCGGTTCTCATTTATCGCATTCTTTGTGGGCTCGAGGTCATTTGCAAGTATCAATTTGGGTACCAAGATCAGTTTCTCGAGTTCGAATTTTTTTTTACCTATTGGTATTCGGACTCGATAAATTTTAGTTTTGTGACAATACCTTAAATTAAATAACTATAGCTAAATTTAATTTCAAATTTACACTTTCATTTACAATGTCGAGTTTTGATCTCTGCTTTTTAAGTCATTCCGAAAAGTTCAGTTATCACTCCGTTTCTTGCTGAAACTAAAAAACTGCTAAAATACGTCGAAGGCAAAGATACATAATTGATTTAGACATACTCAACTAACTATCCCTGCGTTAAAGCATTTGGCTTTGTGCTTAGTTTGTTGCTTTCAATGATTGTAAGCTATATAAAATTTTGTGTAGTTTACAGTGGCATTTGCCATCGTTATATTTATATAAATAAACCTGATTGCTAATCACAATTAAAATTTCAATTATGCTCGCGAGTTCCGATTCTGAGCTCAATTTCTCTTTCATTCCTGGAGTACTCCTTTATTTTCTTGTATTTATTATTTTCGTGTGAAAATTCCGTTGCGAGCACAATTCGAAATAAAAATAATTCAACGGCTAAGGAACTCTAAATTGCTTCTTTATTTGCAAATGCGTACATACATATAGCAAGAGGTTAATTTGTTTATTTCCTCCACGCTTCTTCTGGTCTTGCGAAATTTGTGGCAATTTGATCATTCTTTTTCTTTCATATAGGTGTACACAATATACATATGAATGAATAGATTGTGTGGTATTCGTTGGTGTTTTCGCATACTATTGTTTATAATGAAGTTTAGCTGCCAGTGGCATATTTGGCGTTCAAATCCGTCCATTTAACAAAATGCTCTCTTCTAAAGAATGGGCAAATATCCAGGCATTGGCAAGGTCCTGCTGTGCCCTGCCTTTCCTGCCTTTTCGGTGGGATGGCACCACGAAGACCTTAAGAAGCACTAGATCAAAACTGAAAATTTGCTTCTGTGCCCTCTGTTCTTGTGTCACTTTAGCCAACGCCATCTTCCTTGGCGTGACCCTTCTCGAAGCCTATTTGACCCTGGACAACAAATTAAACGAAGGTCCCGGGCCCAATAATGACAAGAAGTTCCCCGTGGGTGACTTGGTCATGCACGGCATGACCTTCATGTGGTACAGCACCGTCTGGTTGAACCAAGTGAATATGCTGGTGAGTCGGAGGGCAATCGCAAGTCTCTTTAATGGGATCTTGTCCCTCAATTTCAGCCAGGGAAAGAAATACGTAGGGTCGAAATTTAGTGAGCCCAATCCACGACATTGGCTCATCAAGGGATTCGCGGCCATCGTGGCCGTCATTGCCATCTCCTGGACCAGCTTGTTCGTGACGCAACGGCGGAAACGATTCTTTGTCTATTCTTACCTGGTGCCGGTGACGGAGCAGAATGACCCGAAATGGATTTGTGTCTTTGCTGTCCTGGAAATGGCCTTTTTCCTTCAGTACGTCCCGTTGGTTCAACTCATTATTTGCACAATCAATCACATGTACCTCTTCTCATTCAGCTTCTGGATCAAGCAAATCAGGTAAAATTAAAATAAAACATTTCCTATGGAGAACCATTTCAACTACTTTGTACCAGATACAATCAGCGCCACAAAAATTTGCGGATTCTGAAAAAACTGCCAATTCTGAAAACTAAATTTGGAACTCCAAGAAATTTCTTTGGCTTTTCCCAGTATTTGTGAACGTTACTGTGATGCATAGAAAATCGGGAAGACAGGATGGATGGATTTAGTAAACAAAATCAGCCTAAATATGAATCAAAATTAAAAGCCACCAAATAAAGCTTCCATAATTGGTCTTGATTACTTATAATCAAACGTGCTTTAGCTTACATGCTTTTTTATATGCTTTTTATATGCTTTTTATATGCCTTTTATAATATGAATAATTTAGTCGGATTGAATCGTTTGCACATCAAGTCCAATTCGCTGCATGGTTATTCTTATTAATATTTATTTCATTATTGGTCATGGAAAATTATTAATTATTGTCAATTCTGAATGCGCCTTACTTCGAGACAGGCAAAATAGCTGAAAGCACCGAAGCGAAAAATGCTCGCCAAACCCCACCTGTGTAAACCAAATATACTTCTGGCACTTTTGTAGAACTCAAATCGTGAAAAAAAAAATAAAGCGCAAAAGCATACTCAATAGCCATAATTGCCATAAAGCCCCCCAAAGATTTTTCACAAGAATTAGCTGGATCAGCCATACGTAAAAAATACCAAGTTTGCGTGTCGCAACAAATTTGCTGCACAGAAATTCAAAATAAGTTGTGTAAAGCTTGATATTCTGCCTTATTTTTTTGCAAGATTTTTTTAATTGAATTTATTGATATTTTTTTTTTACAGAATTTTAACTTGTGTGAATTGTATTATAAATTAGTATAATATGCATCTCTGACATTCTAGTATCAATTGGCCCTTGAGCGTCTGCTCGCCAACGTCCACGCGAAGAGATGGAAAGGGGAGGTTGAAGGGAGCGCTGGAGACGTTCCGATGCCTGAGCCTCGTCAACAAAACGTACAATGACTGCTTCGCCCGATTCGTCCTCCCGGAATACAAATGCTTGTGCGTGTCCTCCGCCGTCTTATCTTCCTTCGCCGGCATCCGATTCGGCCACGTCGTGAGTCCCTTCCTATTGTCCATGTTCTCCGGGATTGGCCTGGCGGCCGCCATGCAACTCATGGGCATCACCGTTTTGGGCTCCAAATTTCACGAATATTCCCATCAATTCTCACCCGCCTGGCTCTGGCCGATCCACCAAGTGTCCGGGGAGGATTGGAGGACCAAGAAATTTTTCAGGGCCATCGTTCTGTCTTGCTCTCCTTTCGGATTCCAAGTCGGCTTTTTCTACACCATTAAAAAAATCACCTCACTAACCGTCATCCATCTCGTCTTTAATGGGACTCTCTGTCTTCTCATCAGTCACTGAAAAATGCCAGCCTCACATTTGAATTTGAAGGACATAATTTAAGGGCTTAAACCATAATTAAAAACGTAATTTTTTGTATTATTTAAATCAAAATAAAATGATAATGTAAGTAAATGGGGCCATATTGTTTCATTAACTGGAGTTTACCCAAAAAAGCAGTGGGTCTCTCCATTAGAATAATTAAAGCCATCATCTTTGGAATAATTGCTAGGAAAAAACGTTTTTTTACCGGACGGAATTTTGACGGATATATGATTTGTTTGTCGGAGAAAAGTGAAGCATTTGTAATTATTTCCGGTGATGTGAATTTATAATGTATACGGATGTATAATATATTCCAAAATAATAAAATGATTTTCAGTGAAATCAACTATTAGTTTCGCTATTAGTCTTACGTGCTTTTGGCCATTTTTTGCTCTTAAAAGACAATTCTTTACATTAGGTATATATACGTAATAATTTTTAGCAAAATCGAATATATTGTGACGAAAATAAGTGTTCGTCAATTCTAATTTGTTACAACTAAGCTTACAGAAACAGAAAGTTAGGCAGTTTGACACAGACTATTTAATTAAGTACACACGTTTGGTTTAATTAGGCGCACAAGTTCAGTCCAAATCAGGTTTTGTCGGTTTTTTAGGGCAAAAATTGCGATTTTTTAGTCTTTCCGAGTAAAAATCGCTGTTTGTCGCTCTATAAAGGCAAAACTCGCTTTTATCGCGTTTATCGCTTTTGTCGCTCATTATTTTTGCAGATTTATTAGAATTTATTTTAATTAGCAGACGGGTAAAAACTTTAATAAAAGATTTATTTTCGCCACCAAAAATATAGCTACATTTGCAGTGGACATATTAATGATAATTTTATTAAAAATAATAAAAATTAAATTAAAATTTCACTATTATTTACAATTTGCATCCATTAAACCTTGTTTAAGATAGTATGTTGACATTTTTATTTACGTTTTTGTTTACTATGAACATACTGTGAATAGCGCGCCAATTTTAAAAATATTTGTATGTATTTTGTAGATTTACATTTTTACGTTTACTTTTACATATAGCGCAATGTGGGACAAGGCAAACAGCAAATTTTTCCATTTTCTTTTTTTTTCTCTTTCAACATTTCTGTTGTATTCTGCTCCTTTCTTCCTCTCCCGCATCAATCGTGGCCTTTTTTATTCTGTGACTGGCTGTATATTGTGAAATTGTGACATTTTATTAGAGAAATTTTGTTTTCTTTTTCCTCGTTTTTAATTTTAAATCACGTCTGTTTACGTAAAAACTCAGAACTCTCTTATTTTTCCTTATAAAAAAAGATATCTTTGGTACTTGCTGAGAGAAGCAACCAAGCAACAAGCAGCTGAGAAGTAATTCTATAGTTTCTTTGATTAAATGAAATTAAATGAGATAATTTGTTTTTACGTAATTATTAATTAAGAACCAAATCATTTTTTGGGTTCTTTTTTTGCTAATTCAAACAAGTGCTTGTATTTGCCTTGTTATGATTTATGTCTGATTCTTGCGATTTTTTATTGTTAATGTTTTGACGTTTTTATTTATTTTGTATTTTCTTTTTAATTTCAGATTTCTTTCGAGATTTAGTTTGGTAATATTGTGTGTAAATGAATCTCCTGCTAGGTCAAACGGTATTAATTTTGACGCTCCGGCTCAACAACAACAAAAGTGTTTTGGTGTAAATTTACATTTACATTGCTTCGAATCCGAAAAGTCTAAAGTGTTTCAAGGTGGAAACGTGAAAAGTCTCAAGGACCTGTTGAATGTAGGAGGATTTACATTTACATCTGATTTGGATCTGGAGCCGGATCATTTTCATTTGCCATTTGCGGGTGAGCATTTTTGTCATTGGGTATCATTGTTAATTCAAGATTTCAATGTAGTAATAGGTTGAATGCTCCAAACAAAACTAAATGTCGTTTTACCAGATCATTGTGTCATATGTCATCGGGAAACTGCGTGTCAATGTGATGTTTGGAAGTGAGGTCG
This sequence comes from Disparrhopalites patrizii, assembly GCA_034698585.1. Taxonomy (NCBI): domain Eukaryota; kingdom Metazoa; phylum Arthropoda; class Collembola; order Symphypleona; family Sminthuridae; genus Disparrhopalites; species Disparrhopalites patrizii. Next base: position 1,232 of record JAQGBT010003778.1, on the reverse strand, counting down.
GCGTAGTTATTAATTCAACAGGAAAGGAGGTAATGAAGCGTATTTGTTTAAACAGTAGTGACAAAGTTATCGACGTTTTGTTAATATTGATTTTGCTCTTTGGCTGTAGCTTTGTTTGCCAGAATCTTAAATTACTCATGAATGAAGTTATAATTAATTGCGTTTTGCCAATTGTACGATCGAGTTATTTACCTATACCATAACCACAATTATCGTTTTCCTGTACACAGTAATATTTGTTTTGGTTTGGTCAGGGACCATATATGTGTGTTTGTGCTTCGTAAATTCGGTGATCGATCAGAATCAGAAGTAAGACAAAATACATATGTTCAGAACCAAGTTTTGCGTTACAACTAGTCAAGTCCTATTTTCTATGATCATTTCGCAATGATTCTGACGATGAGTAGTTACAATAAAATACATTAGTACTTGTACATAGATAGCTTGACGTTAGTATTTTTATTGAACATGTGTACACTGTGTGCATTTACATGTGATAATGAGCCATCATCTGATTTCAAATAATTTGAATGTTTTTCTTCATCGTTCTTGCAGGCTACATTACAGATATCTGATTGAGATCCATGAGAGAAAGGGACTGAGGGATATACGGAAGACGATCAAAGCATATTAAATTTTAGCATTTTGTCTTCCAAAGACCTGAACTTGATCTGTGTAAGGAAAAGACGATTACTTGTTTTTTTTTTGTCGCGAAAAGAGACCTTGACAAAGTCATTTTTGTACAAAGAACGCGTGTTCGAAAGGTTGGGCAGATTAAGACACTATTTAAATACGAAAGAAACCATCCAAGTACACATTTTTTTGGCTGATTAAAGTGAGCGAGTGCAGGAGTACTCAAAGACTGATTTACATTTTTACACAACTTCTTTTTGTTTTGGTGTATCTGTATAGCATGATTATGATTACACATTTTCTGTGTGTCTGAATATAATGTGTATATGTATATATATAAGTATACAAGCACATGATGACCACATAAAAAATGTAGAAAACTTGTTCTACCAACGTGGGAATTTATTTTCATCTTGTACTTATAGCTGTTTTTATGAACTTGGTGAGTTTAGCAGTATACTATTAATTTTTGTATGGCAGAATCATAGTCAGCACAGATGTGTACGCAGTACGCAGATTTTTTATCACGAGGGCAGTCATTTTTCCATGCTGCTGGATGAATCAGCTTCCTGGACCATAATTTTATTATTATTTGGTGT
>JAQGBT010003777.1:0-18509 GCA_034698585.1 Disparrhopalites patrizii | reverse complement strand
ATTTCTTTTACTTTTTCTCTTTAAATTTAGTTTTCTCTCTTTTTGTCTTAAAAACTATTTTTCTCTCTATTTCTTTTACTTTTTCTCTTTAAATTTAGTTTTCTCTCTTTTTGTCTTAAAAACTATTTTTCTCTCTATTTCTTTTTCTCTTTAAATTTAGTTTTCTCTCTTTTTTCTCTGTAAAACTATTTGTCTCTCCAAATTTCAAACCTATTTTTCTCTCCAAATTTCCTTGAAAACTGTTTTTCTCTCCGAATTTTCCCCTTTAAAACTACTTGTCTCTCCAAATTTTTCTCTACAATACCATGTTGCTCTCCAAATTTTTCTGTATAAATTTTATTTTCTTACCAAATGCTTCTCTATAAAACTATTTCTCTCCAAATGTTTCCCTATATAAAACTATTTTTCTCTCGAAAGTTTTCTCTCCAAATTTTTCCTTCATTAAAGGTAATTTTTTTTAATTTTAACATGATTTTTCATTGTTTTCTAAAATTCTCCCGAAAGGAATTTCGTTTGGAGGTAACGATTTAATTTAACGATTTAATGGCTATTGAACTGGATTTAAAGCTACTTAATGAAGTAGAGAATGCATAGTGTGTGCACACATATTTACATACATACGTTATGTGACAATGTAAAAAATTTGTTTCATATCTTGAAATAAAATTATTTCACTTCCAGCCGGACGTGGGAACTTTCCCCTGGTCCCCGGTGGTGGACCGGGAATTCCGGGTTCCCAAAGACGACTTTGTCAACGACTGGAAAGAAGAAGACTGGCGTTTTTTACCGGATGACCCCAAAGATTTACTGAGACATGGAGATTACCCATACGTCAAATATTTAACGGGCTTCTCCAGTCAATCCGCAGCGGACCTTTTGTACGCAAATAAAAGTCTCTCCCCGAATTATATCGTGACCCGGGAATGGTTCGATGATATGATACACCTTTGGGTGAAGAAATATAATTATACCCTGAATCCGGAAGGAGTTTTCAATGCCATTCGCTACGCCTACACCTACTGGCCTGACCAAAGGAATTTGACCCATCTTCGGGACGAGTATATTCAGGTATTTTTTTTCAAACATTTTGCCCGGGAAACATATTTAAAAAAAATTGATTATATTACCCGGGAAATATTCGGATTTCTCCCCAGTTTTTGTCTGACGCTCTGTACCGCTCGCCCGTGGATGAAACCGTGAAATTGCTCCTTGCTCGGGGAATCCAAGTACACCAGTATCTCTTGAATTACACTTTGGAAGGACTTCGCCTTCCCTTCTGGAGGGAAGTTCCCAGGGGCATGGAGTATTACCTCCTCTCGGGAGCACCCTTCATGGACCCGGAATTTTACCCGGAACGGTTAAGGGTAGATCGATCCGCTTGGACGGAGGGAGACCGGAATATGAGTAACTTTTTCATGAGTTCCATCGCTAATTTGGCTCACTTTGGCCAACCCACTCATCATGAGATCCTTGGGATCTTCTGGGAGAAGGCCACGCCCTCGGACCTCAAGTATTTGGCCCTCAATTGTACCAATAATTCCACCATGCAAAGGAACTACCGACAGCGGGAGTTGACCTTCTGGAGTGAGTACATGCCGTCCGTCGTAGGCCGGTATGTGCCCACGTATCCTCCCACTACGGAATATTGGTAATTTTTCCTGGATATTAAATACAAAAATTAATTTTCCCGGACATTAAATACAAACATTATTTTTCCCGGACATTCAATACAAAAATTAGCTTTCCTGGACATTAAATACAAGAACTATTTTTGTTAGGCATTCAATACAAAAATTATTTTTCCTGGATATTAAATACAAAAATTAGTTTTCCCGGATATTAAATACAAAAATTATTTTTCCCGGACACTAAATACAAAAATTATTTTTCCCGGTCATTATATACAAAAATTAGTTTTCCTGGACATTCAATACAAACATTATTTTTCCTGTGCATTAAATACAGACATTATTTTTCCTGTACATTAAATACAAAAATTATTTTTCCCGGACATTAAATACAAACATTAGTTTTCCTTGACATTAAATACAAAAATTATTTGTCCTGGACATTAAAAACATTATTTAAATTAAATTCAAACTACAATTTCCAATTTTATTTTCAAGCTAACTCCTATAACAGAATATCCCTTTTACCTAGACCTTCCCTGGAAAAAAGTAGGGTGACGCTTAATATAGTGGTCACTTTTTTCCAACGTTTGTTTTTCATTTTTTTCTTTTGCTGTGATTTAATTAAGGAATTTTTAAAAAAGCATTTTAATATGCAACATTCGATTTCATCCGATTTCATATTATAATTAATTCTTTAAAAACATACCACAGTTCACAAATGTGGCCATTTCCATGTAATTGTGACCAGTGACCACCCCCATCTTGAATTGTGGTAAACATTTATAATTATGAAAAAAATATTACTGTAAGTAATTACAGACTTAATATCAGTAGGGGTATCCTGGCATTCTGGTTGAATAATTTCGCCAAGCCGAGAAAACAAAGAAATGAAGGCGGTTAAGTTAATACTTGAATGACCCGGAAAAACATTGAAAACTTTTTGATTTTACAATTTAATTTTGCCGGCCATAATTAATTAATAATATAGGCTGGCGCTAGTCTTCTTCATTGCACATTTTCTTTCATTACGCGTAGTTCTTGATTCAATACGTGGGTGGCCACAATTACCCAGTTGGGCACAATTACAAGTTTTACCCTATGAAAGTAACGAAGATGAATTGATTGTAGTTTGAAATCGTAATTAATTAATTTGATAGGTGGGAGCCGAATGAGCCGCTCCAAATTGCCTTCTGGTCCGTGAGTGGGATTTGTCTGGTTCTAATCGTCATCATCGTCGCCTGCTTCCTCTTATGGCGAACTGCTAAGAAGCAACGAGATCGGATTTACGAGGATTTGGGTCTCACCAATGGCCCTCCGGGCATTGGGACTATTGGTAATAATTGTGTCCGGATATTTCCCTGATATTTCCGGGTTATTATTATTTTTTTTTGGAGAGAAAAAAGGCTAAAATTCCTGGGGTTTTATTTGCATGTATTTAAATGCATTTTTTAAATTAAAAAATTTTTTTTGGACACAGTTGGAGACGAAATCAGTGAGTACGCGGGTTCAGTGAAGACAGCCAGTTCCATGGATTCTGGCGTGAAGCTCACTTCACATCATCCGCCACATCATCATCCGAATCCGAATTCAGACAATAGTGCAAACATGATGTTACGACAAATGTATCCGGCACCGCCCCAGCCGCACCCTCGAGAAAGGGATCGATTCCCCACGCCGAAAAGGAATGTCCGGGACCGAGATCGGGATACACCACAAACACAAGTTTAAGTGTAGAATTAATTGTTTTAATTATTTTTTTTCAAAATACAAGGTAATCCAGATTAGATAGGTGATCATTACACAAATAACCTGCATAAGTTCCGGTTATGTTTTCAGACTTAAATAGCATTTGACAATGCTTTTAAATGCTTCATTGCATCCCTTTTTTTTAACAAAAAAAGTCATTTATCCTTCATTTTTTTGTAGCTCAAACTTCAGTGTCAAAAGTAATGTAAAAACAAAATTATCGAAACGCAGAGGCGAAAGAATGAGAATTGTTATTACACCTTTATAAATATGAGCTCTTAACGGAAATGGATTCCGTCCTGCATTTTCACGCATGTTTTTTTTTTTTTGCTTTGTAATAAGACCCTTTTGAATACCTGTAACCTGTCTGTGAGATGTGTAACAAATGTGTAATAAGTGATGTGTAATAGGAATGGTTTTTTCTGTTTGTACTATTTTAATTAATTTCCCCCGTTTATTGTTGTGTATTTTGTAATATGTCTGTATATCTGTTGGTAATAGTTTAATTAGACGGGGAGTGGGTGGGAAACAATTTGCACCAATGTATACTGCATGAACATGACTACAATTAATTAACTTAAATATACTTTTAAACGTTTTGCTTTTTTCAGCCTTATTTACAGATCTCAAATCATCATGCCAATAGAAATGATGCACAAGGAAAAAGATAATAATTTTAAATGGGTGTGTGTAATTTTAACTTTTGACAAGAGTGCAAAATGCTGTGAAATAGTGATTAGTTTAGGAGTTTTTAGGAGTGTCTTTAAAATATCCGGAGTGCGGGCTAAAGCTCCGTTGAACACTGATTGTTTTGTTAGTTTAATTCTAGTTTTCGTGGTCACAAAGGCTTTCTAAGCTATTTATAAATTTGATATCATGAACAATTTAGATATAATGTGGAGTGTGTTGATGTCTAATTACGCACTAAAATATTACTGTTATTTAATCATTAATGTTATTTTACTGTTACAAACTAAGCATTTAACCGAGTTTTAAATTCCAAAACGTGTTCAACAGTGGGAAGAATTTCACCGAATTACTACTTGTGAAGAATTTTTGTAGAAACTATAGTATAAAAAGATGGTAAATGTTGTTTTGTAGGCAAGATAGAGCTTTTCTTATTTTTTGAATATCATGACTATTACTCTTTTAGACTTTTGAAAATGTTCACCCTCAACAGAGTTCTTGACATTATTGTTAATTCGCTAGATCAGCTTTATTCCAGGTACTGTTACTGCGATTTCACAATACAAATATTTATAAAATAGCATTACATTACACTTTAACTTTAGGTTTATACCGATAAATATTTTCCAAAAACCTTGTTTTGTACAAAAAAATAACTGAAGGGAATAAAAAAAAATTCACGTAAAATATACACACATTTTCTCGTTCTGATAGGTCGAGTTGTCATTTTTGGTTGACCTACTTGAACATGTTCAAGAAGGTCAAACCGTAATGTCATAAGAAAGTTACAAAATTATTTAACATTTATCTATTATGACGATTGTAACCACTTCCACCTTGACCATGACCACCACCTTGACCCCGTCCACCGCCGTAACCACCACGATAGCTTCTCCCTTGGTAGTCCCGGAGCACGGGTGGTGGTAACGTTTCAGAGGTCAACGAATCAGCGTACCCAGCATCTTCATCAGTGTACCGCTTATTAAACTTTTTATCTAATTCATCCACTTTCGCCATTAGAGTTTGGACCGTTTTCGCCTCTTTTGGATTAATCACCTGAAACATAAAATAAAAAACATATTTTACTTACGTTTATAATACCGACTACCTACAGTATTTATGTACGTGATATAGTAACACAAAGGAGGGAATACAGCACTTTAGGTTGTTCTATTTTGATACGTGTTTGTTTTTGTCGTTGGCTGATGTCAACTGGGACGAAAAACGATTCAGTATATTTAACTTTGCGCTAATTTACGTTGTTTTCAAGATGAAAAGACAGTAACTGCAAAAGATAACAACGGATTTCCCAAGTACACTCAATCCCTTAACTGTAATTATTACATTTGGAAGCATGTTGGATGGTCCAGGTACAAGTAGAGTTTCTTTTTGGTGACTTGATTTGACTTGATTCATTTGGAACTTGAAATCATAAGTGAAATTGAGTTTGCAAGACAGTATTTGAACAAAAACTGAACTGAATTAAACCAAGCTGAAATTATTCCAACTCAAGTTCGTTTGACCAAGTTCCAAATTAGCATGCTTGTAATTTGTAATTGACCAAGTATTCCAGCAATGATTACAAAATTGAACTCTTAATTGAAATTCATGCGTATAGGAGTTCAGCTGCAAGTTGCAATTAGAAGAAATATTAAAGCAAGTTAAATAACAAGAAGTTAAAACAAATCATTTAATGCGTTTTACTAGTTTTTAGTTTCAGCAAAGCAAGCAACAAACTTCTGATTGATCTTGGTTTCGGAATGAGTTAGGAATAAGAACTCTGAACCTGAACCGATAAGGAACTGTACGTACCTACAAGTTGGTCATTCTAGAAATTAGCCATGCAATAAAACTTGATTTACAACATAAAAGTTTGACCCGACTCGAGAAAAATAGATCAAGACAACTCATCTCGAGCTTTCATGTTATATAGAACAGAACGGTTTGTAAACATTTTACATAGAACAAAAATACAGCAACATTAATACACGGAATCACGGAACTCTGTATAGGTAATAGGTACCTACTCAATCAAAGCCCATTAAATCCATAAGGTTAAAGGTTACTTTTTAAAGACAACCAACCTGTTTTGGAGGCTTTGGTGGAGGCGGAATCGGTTCTTCCCCTTCCGATTGTGATGAGGATTCGCTTAATCTGGAGACTCTGGCAGACATGATTAATTGACCTTTTGTTTGAGCTTGGACCTTCCCCGTTTCTTCTCAAAAACTAAAATCCAATAAAATAAAAATTAAAATTAAAACCTGAATTAAAACCTGAATCTAACTTTCTCATCAATTAGCGGCTATCAAATTACATGCAAAGTGAATTGAAGAAATACCTTCGTAAGCGGAAAAGTGAATGACAGAGACCTGAGAGACACGCTGAAACTGAGATTAAAATAAAGGTCACATCGAAATAATTAGTAAACACCAAAACCAATAGTAGTAAGTTATTTTTTTTAAATTTAAACCAATTTTTTTATAGTAAATAAACAAATAAACTCACGTTTTTTGTCAAAATCCGACCGGTTTTATTCCGCTTGTTCGTCCCGTTCGTGATTTTGTTTTTTTCTGTGTCTTTTGGTGGAAAACAGAAATATTTGAATTTCCCACCAATATTTACACGTTCTTATTTCAATGTTCATTTTCACTAGTAAAAAAAGTGGCTTAAATTTTAGATTTTTTAAATCATTTAAATGCTTTAAATTATTGTTTTGGAAACATGGCCTAATGGCCTTCGTTTTTGAACAACTAGAAACCTTTTTAAAAACTAGTTTTTTAAACATTAATATGTGGATGTAAACGTGAATATATTACCGCCGCATTTTGTGTATTTTCGCCGTTTTGGCTGTGGCTATCCGATAATTATTGGATTTGTATGAAATTCTGCGAGGGCAAGTAACATGGAATTATCCAAATCCAATTTGAAAGTTAACTTTTTATGTTTATCGGATTTTCGCCTCCGTTCGCCGGATATTCGCCAAAACCCGGTTTTTTTTTCGCCGCTTAGGCTGGCGTTCGGCAGCCAGTAATTGGATTTTCATGAAACGCGGCGAGAACATGCAAAATTAAATTGTCGATTAGATCCAATTTTTAATTTTCTACATTTTTGCCTTCATTTGCCAGAAACTGTATTTTGTGGTCGTTAACAGGTTAACACGCAATCTTTGGAAAAAAAAGAGTTTTTAGAGAAATTTAGTATGAAAAATATGCAAGTGCATTGATTTTTTTAAAATGTAGAACAAATGCAAAATTTGGTTATGAAAAAAAGAAAAATCAGGAGCAGAACGAATTGTTTTTAACGCATTGATTGATATCGATTATTTTTTTTATTATCATTATATCCACAAGTTAATCCTATAGCGTTATTAGTACATACAGGTAGGCATGGTGCTCTTTTCATTATTAATCAATTATTTTTTAGTTTCCGTTTTTTTTTGTAATCATAAGTATATGCCTATAGCATTATTATTACTTTCGTACATTATTATTTTATCATTATCATAACGATTTTTTTCTCGGTAGATTTCTTACACAGTAAAACAGTACTTACAAGTTATTAGAGATGTAAGATCCGATTAATTCTATTATTTCATAAAAGGTACACTATAGCAAAAAATTTGTTTTGTTTATTTTATTTTTTTGATTTTCAAAACCCTCTCCATTCTATGTGATTTTAAATCCCACCAACTTTTTCTTTTAGTGGGGAATAGCAACATCAAAAAAGGGGCACAATCACATCAGCAATAATGTCAAGTGTCCCAACAAATTTGTCTGGTAAAGAGGAGTAAATGGACTTTCTCCAGCTTACGCGGACGCGGCTATAGCTGTTATTTTGCAGAAATTATTTTCGCAAATTTGCAAGGATAATTTGCAAATTCCAAAAAACTGATGTATTACCGCCGCATTTTCAAACTTTTAAAATTTATTTAACGAAATGCCGGGACATGACTAAGAGAAATTATCCCGAATTTAATTATTGCAAGTTAAATCATTCCAGAAAGTACATCACGGCGAATAAATTAAATGTTAATCTTGTTTCATGTTGCAAACAAATGAGGAATTTAATTAATTAATTAATTAATTTAATTTAAAGGTGAAATTGCTGCGGAATATTTTAGCGCCATTAACCAATTTTATTGCTAATTTGACTGAATTCTATTTGCTAATTTTGACATTGTAATTTTGAAATTTAAATTTGCTCATTTTGAAATTATAATTTTGAAGTTTAAATTTGCTATATTTGCATTTGCGAATTTCTATCAGCTAATTTATTGGCATTTGTTTAGAAAAGTTAACTCCACTGAATGATGGCATAATTGATAATAAAGACAATTTTGGCAGATTAAATGGACAATTAATTGCTTTAGTGCGTTGGAAAAACAGCATGTATTTTTTTGCCTCGTTGTGAATGTTGCTTTTCCCCTTGAAATTAGTTGGATTTGTTTTCTTGTAGAAAGAACCGTAGTTTTTGTCACGTTTCGATAAAATGCTTGATTTTATTTTATTTTCATGATTTTTCAGTGATATTATTCTTTGCCTATAACCCCCTCGAGGATAATGACCGGGTCAAAAAAAACATACACGGAGGTGGCGGAAAGACATGATAGATTTCTTACAATAATAATATGGATTATTTTCCTTTTGTTTTCCAAAGTGTTTGTTTTGACTTATAAATAGTAATTTATTCTTTTTACTCACATCTTATCGTTAGAAGATATTATTATTGGAACGCCACAAAAAAATGGTCTCAAAAGGCAAAAAAAAAAGCTGTAGCAAGATTTGTTTGTATAATCGTAATTAATAGTAAAATGTATTTATTTCTTATAATAATTATTTTGTATCACATCAACACATTCTTCCTTGTCCTTAATTATTATAGAGACACGCTCCTTCCACTGCCCTTGAAATCACTTAGGAAATACTTTTTTCTGTGTTTTTTTTTATTTCGCCAAAGAATCCACATTTCATTCATTCAAGTATTGCTTTAATATGAAACAATTGCTCAGTTTTATTGGGAGAAAGTTAATTTTAAAAAAATGTAGCGTTCACACAGGAAAATGGGAGTTTATAAGGGGAAACTGAAGGATTAAAAATAATTTTGAAAAATAGATCTCCAAATTTTTTCTCCAGTGGCGTTAATTGATACCAAAAATAAAATATTTCGGAAAAGTTAAATTTTGATTTTTGAAAAACTGAGAATAACGGGGAGAAATAAGATTTTTTTTTCAGAAAAAATCGTTAGATTGACGGCAAAAATCGTATGAATGAGAGCATCTCCAACGAAAGTCTAAAGGCTTTTAAACATTTGTTTATTTTCCGCCCGCAACGCAGATTTTTTTATGGTGCGTGTCAACTCATAATCTATAATAATTTCGATTTTTTTTAATTAAAAAAAAACTAAATCCTACAAATTTCATATGTACAGGTAAATGTCAAGAAATTAGAATAGTAAATACTTCCAAAAAAATCGTATAAATCTACAAATTGTATCCTTGGTTTTTTTTTGTGGTTCCAATAATATTGATGGTACTTTTGTTGTAACTTTATAGGATTTAATTAAAATTAAAAACGATACACTATATAATATGCTCTACAACAATACTCACGGAGGCGAAAGAACTTATACAGCGACAATAACAATAACAGTACAATATAACCATTATCACTAGCAGTTAATAACTGTTTTCAAGTATTCACAGCTTTGAAAAAAAATTTGATCTCCCCCGTTTTGTTTGGAGAGAAATCTGGTCACTAATAATATTAAATTGCTTTAAAAAATAATCATATTGAATTGTGTAATATTGTACGAGTTAATACAATCGACAAAAAAGGGGGATAATGATTAGGTGCAAAAATTATGGTACAAACTACTTGTAATATAATGATAATAATCGAATTTTCTCATTTTTTTTATTCGTCTTGCGCGTTCTTACAAACTACTTAAATACAGTTAACACTTTTTTTTTAACATTTGTATTTTTTTTCCGTAATAATAATTATACAATGGAGGGAGATTACAAAGTATGTATTTTGTAGGACGATGACGACGATGAGGACGATGTGTGTAATCATATATTTTTTTTTCTAAACGTTTAAATATACATTTTTAAATTTCCTACAACGACCGAACGAACATAAAAAAATATCAAAAAACACGTAGCGTGTGTCTACCTTTTTCTATGTACATTCTTTTCTTTAAAGTTAAACCTATACAAAAAATGGTTATTAACGCAAAAGATGGGCGGGGGGGAATTCACAAAAAAAAACAAATTTCGATTTCGTATAATAATATTAATATACACGATTTTCACCACGAAATAAAATTCAAATTGTACATGAAAAGAATTTCACTTTTGAAATGTTGGCAAATTTGTTCTGCCAAAACATTCAATAATCCATAAGTCACTGGCAAAAATTTTTTTTCTGCACACAAAAAATAGGGCCATAAGGAAATTATTAGAAAGTTCTCACACTTGATTTTTCTCTGGTATACACGAAAGAGAAAGGATTTTCAAAAGGGAAAGCATTCCATAAAATATATAGTCAATCAATTCATCAATAAAAAAAATAATTTTCGTTTCATTCGCATCTTGGCATGTCATCCAATTACAAGCGTTTAGCATGGGACTTGGAACATGTTCAATTTGAACTCTTTTTTTGCGAAAAAGCCGGGAAATCCGACAAAATTGGGGAGAGAGTAAATATACGTATAATATTGTCTAAATACAATTAGTATACTGTAAATATTTTTTTTAAAAAGAGAAAAAAATACGTGAAATAAGTGTGCCACAATTATCCTAAATAAATACCATGATGACGTTCAGAAATAATTATTTTTTTTAATATTTAAATTTGAACGAAAGAGCCAATCACGGTGTTTGGATACAAACTACAAAATATATATTAGATTTTCCTACAATTAAAATTAGTAATCATGCATTAGCAACACAGGTGGATTACTTTGAGTGAAAAAAGGTGTTATCATTACCATTAAAATATAATAATGTACGTAAGATTTACAGGCGAAAAAAAGGAATTAAGGCCCATTTCCCTTTTTTTATCTCTTTTGTCCCAAAAACAAAAATTGTTTCTGTCTCTCCAATTTTTCGCATTTTTGTAAAATCATTCATTCCATTTTTTTTTTTTGGAAAAAAAAACCGTAGGAGCTATGCGTACATATGTATACTTATAGTAATAATTAACAGTAGTGACGTATTATTACATATTTAATTACATTTTTTTTAAGAACAACAATGAGTCTCTTCTTCCTCCATTTTTTTATAGCATTTGTTTTGATTTTTTTCTTCTTCTTCTCCTCTAATAATATAGTTTTACATATGTTTCATTATATATATATATATTTATTTATTTAACTCTAAAAATCCTGGCATCAAAAATTTTGTACTTTAGATAATTGTGGTTTCCACTCATTATTTAATATATATTGTATATATATATATATTCAGAATAATTTTTTTTCTTAGCACAAGCCATACTCTCATTAGAAATTAGAGGATCGCAACAGATTTTTTTTTGTCTTCTAACACACTACATCTCTCACATTTTCACACGATACGACAAGTTATTTTTGTGGAAATTAAAAATTTGTCTCTATTCCTTCCTACACAATAATGGTTTTGAAAGAGATCATAATTTTCCATCATGTAAAAAAAACAAGAAAAAATCCTCTTTCGGATAGTTTTTCATTTTTACTCCGTAATTTTTCTTCAAACTTCCATTTGTTTAAATAAGACTCGGCACAAAAAAAAAATTATTTCAACCAAAACAAATCCATTTCCTTCATGATACCATCATAGCCTGGAAAAAAAATTATTTTGACTTAACTATTCAGAATACTTAAAATTATTATTATGTTCCATAATAATATTTTTACTAATATGCCCCTTGTCACTAGTACAGGTGAATAGGATAGCTTACAAATTAAAAAATAAAAATTCAAAAAAAAAAATACCCTAAGAAATTTGTATGTTGTTGAACATTTAAAAAATATTACAAACTAAAATGTTATTTAAAAAAAAACTAGAGCCGAGACATTTTTTTTTACATTGTTGAAAATTTGAGGAAGTTTGATTTTTTTGTATTTCCATTTGAAAGCATTTACCGTTTGTCAAAATACTTGAGAGACAATTTTATAAAAAAAATTGTTTATTTTTCTGACTAAAATACACAATTATTTTAGTGAGAGTGTATTGCATGTATGTACATCGCATATGTTTTTTTTGTATCTCGTTTACCTTATTCTCAGCTACCGTTTGAGTTCCTAATAATTATACACACACAATTTTTTTTATTTGGTGAACACAACAGAAGGAAAGAAATTTTAAAAAAAAGGTATTTTATCCTTTAAAAAAAATCTTCAGTTAAAGGATTTTTTTTAAAAGATTTTTGGTTGAAAATTGTATATAATAGTTATTAATTCTTGGCAGAATCTCTCCTGGACCTTTCCATTGTCCCTCATTCAAGGGGTCATTCACCCTTCGAGGTAAAGAGGACCACCCAAGAAGGAAAAACTAGACCACCAAAATTTTTAATTTCATATAAAACCATACACGCATTTTCCATCAATTTTCAACATCAAAAAAAAATCACTGCAAGAGTAATCACGATTTCCTTTTTTTTTTGTAAAGTCCTTACAATTAGTCACAAAACGTTTATAATCCATTGTATGTATCAGTACCATCTAAATATTACACATGTCATTTATTGAGTAAAGCTTTTTTTTATCCTTTTTTTTCACATCTAAAAAAAACCTGGAAGTAATATTTTTGTATTACAAAGCATACAGAGAATTTTTTATAGTATTACACATCAATTTGATTGTTTGCAGAAGATTTTTTTTCTCTCTCTCTTATAATGGTGAGATTGGAAAAAAAAATTCCACAATGGATTAAATAACAATTAAATGTCTTCCACAGTTTGCTCTTCTCTGTCTCTTTTCCATGTCATGAGGATTCATTTTAAATTGTTTAGATTATTACCATTTTCTATAGACCACAGTTAGTTTGTATTTTGATTTTGTTTTTTAAATTATTGGATAAACATCAATTCCTTGAGTCTTTTGTGTATCCCATACAGTTTTGATTTTTTTTCTCTCATCAGTAATTTTTTTTTTGTAAAATAGTACCAATAATTTAGAAAAAAGGTATTGCTCTTCTCCTTCCTCCACTTTGTCATCATGTACAGTTATTTTTTTCAAAACAGAAATTCTTAAAGAGGACATGTCGATTGTATATGTTTGTTTATTTCAATTGCTTAGCTATATCTCTATGAAATATCTTATTTTTTCCGTAAATTACACGTACAGACCAGTTTTAGGTAGTTCTTATGATTATTTTTAAGTCCTATTTAAATGTATCATTATGCGGGAATCGACATCTAATTAACTACAATATTGCTTAGTTACATCTATACAAATTCTCATCCCTTTCTTTCTCTTGATTGAATGACTTTCTCTTTATAGTCTGCCTTCTATTAGTCGCTGTAAAAGTACAAGAAGAGCATTTCTTGTGAAAGATACGAAAAAAAACGTATGGTTTAACGGAAATGCTTTTACAAACGTTTTTTTTACAAACGTTTTTGTACAAACGTTGTTTTACATACGCTTTTTTACATACGTTTTTTTAAAAGTCATAACAATTGCTGATTGACATTATTGTATGTTTTATTATTGCAGGAATTCCTTTGTTATGTAAACCTCAGTTTTTTTCCTCGGATTTGTACTGTGAAATTACTTGGCTCATTTGACTTTTTTTTGGACCAGATCTACCATTTTTAACGGAGACTTCTGGGCGCATTCCAAAGGACTTCTGGTCGCGTACCAGAACTTCTGGGCATGCGCATGCTTAATCTATACAAAATCTCCGCCTTTTCTCTTGCTTCATCTTCATTCTTCCGCTTCTTTTAATCTTCAATCTTCTTCGTCGATTTTTCTCTGATGCCTTCCTCTCTTCCTTTTTCTGATCTTTGGAGCCTTTCAATTTTTTTTCTTCTAAAATCTTCATGCTTGGTCTTGCTTGCTGAAGAAGGATCCGGAAGATGTTGTGTTTTTGAGTTTTTGTTTTTAAAAAAAATGAGGATTTCCGTTTTTGAAAAGGAATTTTCTACCGTCTTTTGTTTTAAACAAGTATAGCAGCAGGTAACTAAGTTATTTTGTTTAGTATATAAGTATTGCATTATTATTTTTTTGTTTGAATTGTCTATTTATAATGGAATCGTCCCCTTTACCTGGCCATTACTCGTTACATATAATTGTCAATCCCAATAACACACGTTTTTTCAGCAAACTTTTGTTCTCTTTTGACATTATTTTTTTTTTTGAGAAAAAAAAAGAAAGAAATAGAAATTCACAGCGAGTAGTAGTACGTTTATATAACAATTTCGTATAAGTTGTCATTTCTTTCCGTGTATTTGCATGTGTGTGTAAAATTATTACAATTTGTAGTGTGGGTTTTTTTCGCGGTATTTTTTTTTTACACAGTAATAATTACATGTATACATTTTTTGGTTACTGTACAATGTATTTTATATTATAGAGTTTTTTTTCAAAAACCTTTTGTTTTATTTTTTTTTTGGCTCGAGCTTTCTTGTTTTTATCATTTAAGGATTTTTTTTTGGATGATTATATATTTTTTTTATTACTCTAGAGTAAATAGTCAGTGACTTTTTGTTTTGTTTGCATAGTGAACACTGCGAGAGTCTTCACAAAAAAAAATTTCAGTCACCGAAGCGCGTGCAAGCCTTCTTCCATTTGCACTGCGTGCACCACTGATCTCTGCGTTCCATTCCGTAAACCTGAAGAATCAGACAAAAAAAGATGTTACAATTTAATTGTCTCTTCATCAACGAAAACAAATGGGAAGCATTTTTGAAAAAAAAATTGTTTTTTTTTTGAGAGGCGAAAAAAATAAGGGCAAAAACAAATACAAAATGATTCCACACAATTAATGTTCCTCTGACTTGAAAATTACGAGGTTGGGTTGAAGAACAAAATTTGTTCTTGCTCGTTCAATAGAGCAGAAAATAATGAGGACCCCCTTTGATCCTTTGAAATTTGGGAGACTTTTTTTTTTAATTAAAACATTTGTGGACGAAATGTTAATGGGGAATTTTGTAACAGTACAATAGCCCATTTTTTAACCCTTTTCTTCGTGTGGTTTTTTGGTTCATTCAAAAAAAAAGGAGTTTGAAAAAAAAGAACCGTTCAGCTTTTATTTCACCCCCGAAAAAAATTGAGGGTAAGTGAAAAAATTATATAAAAATTGTACCAATAATTAATAATAGTATTTTATTTACTAATGGTTGTGTATGTACAAAAATAATAGCGGGGATTTTGACTTACCTTGCGGCATTTCTTTGTGTCGCCACGGGGTCTACGGACTGGACTGGATTTGGGTGAGAGCCTCTTCTTTGGATTTAAATGAGTATTTCCATTAGGAGACTTCCTCTGCTGCTGGTTTGATTTGTACTCTGGGTCTGTCAAATTCAAAATCACAATAAAAAAAATTAAAATAAATAAATAAAATCAAGTCGATAAAAGTCATTCTCTTCCATTACATTTGCAATTTGTTGTTTATCCCATCATTTTTAATATAGAAGAATAATTTTTTAATATTTTGCAACCATTTTAAAATTTAAATCAAATTTAGAACTTGGTTTCAGCTTAGAGCAGATTTAGTCTCAAGTTTACAATATTTACTAGATTTTGTCTCATTTTAAAGATGGAATTTATTTTATTTATTTGTTCAATTTTAAGCTATATGTATATTTTTGATTTCACAATATAATTGTTTTCAGCTGTTTTTTATAAACGTTTTTCCAGATTTGAATTAGATCTTTTACACAGTTTTAAATTACATGTTTTTCCAGCATTAAAATATATTCTATTTCTAGTTTTAAAATACTTTTTTTGTAGTTTTAAAATATCTTCTGTTCCCAGTTTTACAATACATTTTCTTCCAGTTTGAAAATATATTTTCCAGTTGTAAAGCATATGTTTTACAGTTTTAAATTTTACAGTTTTAAGACATATTCTGTTTCCAGTTGGAAATTGATTTTTTCCCAGTTTTGAAACAGACTCTTATTTTCAGATTTAAATACATTTTTCTTCCAGTTTTGAAATATGTAAATTTGTTAGGTTTGACATTAGAGGTTATTTTCCTAGTTTGGAAATGCATTTGTTGCCAGCCTTAAATCAGATTTGTGTTTACTATTTAAAAATGAATTTTTGTCTGTTCCAAAGTGTTTTTTTTTTAATTTTAAATTATTTATGTTTATTTAAAATTTTTCAAATGAATACCTTCAGACGGTGGTCGCACCATGTCCATGTGGGACAAGGTGGGAGAAAATGCCATGCTGATTCCCGACGATCCACCAAAAGACGAAGACAAAGGTGCTGGTGAAGAGAGATCAGCCACTTCCACTTCCGTGTAATAAAATTCTTCCTCATGATCACCAGATCCTTCCTTGTTTGGCCTACAAAAATCCACAAATTCCATCCAATTACTACCAATTCCCCGTTTTCACATCCGAATTTTCCCAGGCAGTATTCTATATCTATCCGCATCGGACTTTTAAATCGGAACACCAGAACATGTATCAAACTTCACATCATTATCACTTCACATTTGCCCCATTCCACACTGGCTACAGCGTACTTCAACCAAGAAATAAATGTTTTACTCTCGAGGTGATGCATCTCCCTCTACATCGACAGAATAATTTTTGAAACATCTTAAGGTTTCTAATCAAAAATCCCGTAGCAATGCATCGGGTTCCACATCGACAATTTCTAGAAAATCATAAGGTTTCTCATAAAGAAATCTCGAGGCGTTGCATCGGGCTCCGCATCGACAAATTTCTAGCAAATCATAGGGTTTCTATAATAAAGAAATCCCGAGGAGAGACTCCTGAAGCGAGACATCGAACTCCACATCGACAAACTAATTTCTAGAAAATAAGGTTCCTACTAAAGAAATTACGTTTCATTTAAAAAAAAATGGATGCCTACCCCAAATGAGCATATCGAACATGAGCCTCAATCTCAAAGCAGCTCTCTTTGATCATAGAGCAACCGGGCCAGGTGCATTTGAAGATGAGCTTCGTCTTCTTCTTCCTCGGCTCCTCCCAATCTCCGCCATCGCTCTCGATCCCATCGTCACTGGATGATGGCGTGGGGCTACAATTGTTGAAATGCATCTCCGCACTCGAGGAGTTCCCCAATGACACGGACAACCCATTGGCCGAGCTCAACCACGAGGATGCCCCCGAGGAGCTGGAAGAGCTCCAAGATGAAGAGATCATCCCTGCTACAAATTTAGAAGAATAAAAAATAAATCATTAATTCCACTTAATCCATTAGAGAACCTATTATTTCCCTTTCCAGGTATTATAATACAACGGCACCACAATTTTGATTCCATTCCTAAAAAATGATTCATATTTTTAAATGGAATTTTCGACGTCAATAAAATCATTCACAGTGCATTTGCCTCCTGGTAAAAACACCCCCATAATTAATTATATCGCACTTGAATGAAAACAATCGGATTGGAAGAGAAATACTCCCATCTGCGTCATCCTCTCTTATTTTCCCAGGATGCAAATAACTAGTTTCATATCATGGACAGATGACAAGGGAAGAGAGAGAGAGAGAGAGAGAGAGAGAGAAATGCATTTGATGTATGTGTGAGTAAACATTAAGAGAGAAGGGAAGATAAAATAATTACTCCCAGGCCATTTCTTGCTAATCAAGCCAGAGTACACTTTCCATATGAAATAGGCGAGAGACGGGGATAAACAAGGTCAAATTATATACATCAGCTGTTCCCATATAACTCTCTGGGTAGCTATGGCTCTTTCCCATTATCATTCCTCTATCTTTCTCTCTCTCTCTCTTTTTCACGAACACACTCACTGGAATATTAATTGTGAAAAGCAATGTTTTTCTACATGTTTTCTGCCCTCGAATCGGAGCAAGTCCATGGACGTATCAATCATCTGTGCTAGCACATTTATAGGCCTTGATAAGGTTTTGTACACAAATTTCTCTCTCTCTCTCTCTCTCTCTCTTTTCCTGCAATTTTTTCTGTTTTGCCTCTCTTTCTATTCCTATATTTAATAACTGTTTGCCTGATGTTTCTCTCTTTTGTATCTCTTTTCTTCACTTTCTGTCTCCATTGCAATTCTCTGTCTCCCTAATTTCTCTTGTTTATTTCAGTTATCCTTGGCTTTATATTTCCTTGTCCTTATCTCTATTTTCGTTCTCTCTGTCTCTTTCTCTTTTTATCTCACTCTCTCTGTCTGTCTCTTTCTCTTTTTATCTCACTCTCTCTGTCTGTCTCTTTCTCTTTTTATCTCACTCTCTCTCTGTCTCTTTCTCTTTTTATCTCACTCTCTCTCTCTCTCTCTCTCTCTCTCTCTCTCT
>JAQGBT010003776.1:0-18513 GCA_034698585.1 Disparrhopalites patrizii | reverse complement strand
CTTTGATTTATAGGTTTAATAGACGACTTTACAGACAACAAACCGATTTTTCTAACGAAAATTGAAACTTTCACCTATAGCTTTCTGGTCCTTACGTTAAGCCCCCTAAATTAAATTCTAAGAGGCTATTTTTAAGCCTATTGACAGGAATCTGTGTAGCTGTGGTTTCATTTCAAAAACCCCGAGAAAGTGTGTAGTTGTGCAGGTCCGCACAATAATTTCAACTTGCCAACCATTATTACAAAACATTTGTAATAATGGTTGGCACAATTAACCGCAATATAAGTTGATCGTGTAAAACAGAGGTTTTTATTTATCCTATGAAAATACCATACGACGCAATACAAAACAAGCCATCTTTCTAAGGTAGGTACATACATATATGCGAAAGTAATGTCCAGTATTTGTTAGAGTCAAAACTTTTTAGCACTTTAAGCAGACGTTTTCTCTTAGTAACAACTTAATTATGTAATCTGGTCACGCTATAGACATCATTCACAGGTTTCAGTTTCCGTGTCATTTTGAGGGTCGCAATCGTTTGTTGCTCAGTGCTGAAAAAATGAAGGATGAAGAAATCACAATTAGCTGACAACAATAATATTTTCATTGGCCTATTTTCATTGGAGAAAAGTTGAAGAAAGTGCAAACAAAATTCGGTTGATAAAAATAAAAAGCATTCAGAACAGTCCAGTTTTTTGTAACCAAATAATCCCAACATCACATCTACCATCCTATCCATTTTCGCAAGACTTGTGCGAAGTGACGGCACGAATCGCGAATTTGACCTCATGCGTTTTGAGAACTTGCTCTGTTTGTACGCTGAAAACGAATTCGCGACACAAAGTTACCAAAACTTTCACTGCAACGTTAACAATGTATCTAGATTTGCGTCGTATCTCCTTAAAGTCTTTCATTGCCATCTTTCATTCCCGCTCTCACTCGGTCGTGCCTTTGTCTATTTTACATCTACCTCACTCCTGATAAAGGTATAGGTAAATGAGTTTTTATGGATCTACAACGGACGGAGCATTAATTTTATGAAAAAGGTAACTTTGGAGAAAATATGGACTTAGCCGCTAAAAACCTTCATCTGTATAGCATCTATGTATATGTATGTAACTTGGAGAACTTTAAACATACTATACTGTATGAGTTCCTGGTGTAGTGGTATGTATAAAATAATTTTTTTAAACTCACATTTGACATGGCAAACTTCCACAACTGCATTTAAGGACAAGAGGTAATCTATCCACAAACGCTGTTTCGTTGATAATTTGTCATTCGGCCCCTTGACTTCCACAATGCGGTATTTCTTTTCATTCCACACGATTAAATCGGGGAATCCGCTTCGGTAGTATCGATAGTCATCTGACAGTCTATCGCAAATACCCGCTATCAGGGGAAGACCCAAACTGCCAACAAGTGTCTAAAGTGAAAACAAAACCCGTGAAAACAAGCAAGCAAGCAAAACTCTACGCTCAAATAAAAATCAGTCACAAATCACAAAACAAATTAAATGACAAAGTATTACTTACTTCAATAATACTAAAATCAGAAAAGAGATCCCAATGAACAATCGATAAGGTATTCATATTCTCAGTCCAATGCTTTCGCATCAGTGTAAGTGTCTCATCCGCAGTCCAACAGTTCTTTAACTCGGCTAATCTATTTTCTATTTCCAGTTTTCTATTGGTTCGGAAGTCTGTGCAGAACAAATCCAAAGGATATGCTTGGTACGGACAAAAGAAAACGTCAGGTACTTCCTGATTGTATATCACATCCCAAAAAATCAATCCATATATTGTAGAAGGAACTGCACCCTCGGCGTGTACACCTAAGAAATAAACCATCAGTAGTGACTATGACGGCACAAATCAATGCTTCTTCTTTTCCCAACTTCATAAGTTTTAATGTTTTTAGTGCTTACTAATTGTAATTACCTACCATAAACATAACCATCTTGTCTAAAATGTTGAAGGACAAAATTTTCCACTGAAGAAAGCGTATTTCCATTTTGAGCTGAACCAAGAAACACCGATTTCCCTCTAGGTTGATCACCATAACTATATAGGGATAATATAACACAAACATTAAATCCATAGAATAAACATGCATATTTTTTATATAAAATACTTCATACGTATTTGACTATTTATACGCATATAAACGGTAATGATTATGTCGTAAAATTATGTGGTTTACACTCACATCGGCATTTTTTCACCCTCAATTGTAATTTCAGGCACAGGATGACGAATAAGATAATCACCACCCAAGTTCTCCTCAAGTAGCATTTCTTCCTCAGATTCCGAACTACTAACGAAATCTGAAGAAGAGCTAGACTGGCACCACTCTTCTTCATCATTTTTTTTCTTTTTCTTCCGCGCTTTCCTCTTCGGTTTCCTTTTGGTTCGCTGCTTCTTCGAGGTTACTCTTTGTAGCTTATTTAAGCGGGAGTGAAAATCTAGTTTGTAGTTATTACCCACACATGGGTTTTCTAAAGCTATTTTCACGAGTTTTATAACTTCACCTTGGGGTAACTTCACATGAGTTGAATTGACAATAAGTCGTTCAAACCAACGACCACGATACTGCGGTAAGTACACAGACTGGTCCAAAAGAAATTTTAAATATTGATTTGCCTGCTCGTAATGTTTTAATTTCTGGAACCCCTCAACTCCTAACGAACAAATTTTTGCCAAAAGGCTGCCCGCCACATAAATTCTCAAATATGCAGGCATAATTTTATCTTGTTCGACCTGGTCGGAGTTCTGAAGCAATAATTTAAACTTTTCCATTGCTTCTTCGGCTACATCAACAACTTCATCCCATTGTTTAGAGTCTGTGTAATCTACCATTTGTCCGAATAAGTTCCACGCCTCTTGAAATCTGTGAAGAGATAATTGTGGTAACTGCTTTACTGGAGGCGGTCGTAAAAAGAAACTAGAATAGTAATAAAAGCGTGCATAAAAAACCCATGTAACAAATAATACTTACTGTATAAGATCTTCCCGTCGACTATAGATACTTCTGGTCCTATTAATTTTGTACTTTGGGTATTGCACTTTGCCAAGCTCTTGAAGCAACATGGACAGCAACTGCAATTGGTCTTTATCCGAATTTTGTTCCCAGTATTGTGGAGGTGAAAATAGTATAAATAACCTCTGGAATAGGTCTCGAGGAGCAGATTTTAGTTTGTACGCACTTCCGACTTCTTTTCGAGCCCTTTAAAATCCCAACATTCTTGTTTAACATTTATAACAATGCATTTGCATACAATCAAAGTGATGGAATTTTTCGGGCTAATAATTTCGGAACAAGTGTAAAAGCAATTTCCATCAGATGTTTAATTACAGATTAGAAACAGTTAATAAACCCACTTGACAGAAATAATTTTCTCCAGGGAACCGCTGAGCGTTCGCTGATTCTTGATCGAAGCAATTAAGGCAGCGGTACATCCCTTTTTTGTCTTCGAAATTCCTGGAATTTTCACATTAATTCCTTTGCATAACTCCGGAAGTTTTGGCGCTGGCACCAAATCTAAAACTTCTTCTATTGGAAGTTCTTCATCTAGACAGGATAAGTATAACATAAACAAGAAT
The DNA here is from genome assembly GCA_034698585.1 of Disparrhopalites patrizii. NCBI lineage: Eukaryota > Metazoa > Arthropoda > Collembola > Symphypleona > Sminthuridae > Disparrhopalites > Disparrhopalites patrizii. The sequence goes on along the minus strand of JAQGBT010003776.1, from coordinate 14,911 downwards.
TAACCCTCAACCGCCGAAGATTTATATAGATACAATGTTGCTACGTTGCTATTACAAAACTCTACATACTATTTAGTCCAAAAGTAATTACACATGTTATAGAAACAAGGATGTTGATGTTAAATTAACTTAAATACGTTTCTTAATATTAAAAATGAAGAACTTTATTTCTCAGGACCAGGGTTCTAATTAATTTACTATTATTTTTACAGTGTACTGCACAAAAATTCCCACCTGCAATTTCGCTAAGAAACTCTTCACGGTGAAGCTCTTGGAAAACGGAATCCAAGTTTTCCCCGATGTCAGGATATTTGACAGCTGCCACTCTAAGCCATTTCCACGTCCTTCCTACCAACCTCATTAGCAAACACTTTGCAGGCTTGTCCAATTTCATGAACTTTTCAATAATATGACGGTCATCCAAGTTAATTAAATGAGAGCTAGTTTTATCATCTAGTACAGAATTTAAAACCAACATAAAGTTTCGCAAGTAATAGGGGTCAGATCGTTGAGACCACAAGGATTTCAAAGGAGACTTCATCACCGTTTCACGAGCAGGAAAGTTTTGAAAATTTATTTTTGGACTTTTCACAGGTGTTTTTGACTTTGAACGAAACAACTGGCGGACCGGTGAAAAATGATTTACTCTGCTTTTGGAAGATTTTATTGGAGTTTTACGTGCTGGAGACGGACTTGAGCTGGAAGACGGTGCCTCCTTTTTTTTGGCAGGTGTTGCGAATACTTTAGTCTTGGACGAACTTTGGGCGCTGTCATCACTAATAGTAAATATTTCAATATTCAAATCTTTGGTCGGGGTGATTTCAGCACTCGAAGATGCGCAAGAACTCTGGGAGCTCTGAGAACTGTCTAAGATGGAGCTGTAATTAACAATCCGTATTAGGTCTTTCTGCGGAGTCTCTTGTTCAGATCCCACAGAAATTGCAGATGAAATTGCATTATCCTCTTCAACCACTCGGGTGGGCAAGCCCTCATTGCCTACAGCACCATTTTGAATCACCTCGTTTTTTATCTGGATCGAGGGGTCAAATGGTAAGACGACAACTGGAACCTTTGTCGAGACATTCTTGACAGCTTCCTCATATGCCAAAGCCGATCCTGAACCCCCTGAAACTACACAATAAAAATCTTCTCCATCCGAGTTCGCCAAATCTACCACCTCTACTATATTGGGGGCATTTGCCGGTTTCAAAAATCTGCAGGACTTCCTTCTTGTGCACTTACTACTGGCCCCAGGCCTTCTATTTAAGTTTGCATTTTTACCAGCACTGCTGCTAGAAGCTTTGTCACCGCCACTGGAGTTACCCACCGGTTTGAAAAAATTAGTGATTGTTTTTTGAGACGACTCCAATTGGCCGGAAAATTTCGCTTTATTTCTGCTCATACTTGCATCTCGGAAGCACAAACAAGGACTTCAAGATCTGAGCTTACACCTACAAAACAAGTAATTTCTTACTTTCCTTCTTTCATTTTTAAGCGGATGAATCTTAATTACTGTAAACATGTCAACACATTTACTGAACACAACCAACAACGCGTAAATTTTCCTTCGAACTTTTACCTGTACAACTGTATGTCCCTCAGGTCCGTCCAAGTCCAGAACAAATTATAGCAAACACAATGTCATGCACGATCAGACAGGAACAGCGATTGTAGCGACAGCGTCTAGCTGCCATTGTTAGCACCAAGCAAACCCAATTGGGCAAGGTCAAACTTCATGCTATTGGATAATTTCAGCGTTCAATTTCTTCAGTATAAAACAATCCAGATAAAATTTATCACAATTTGAATTCCATTTGCCTTTTATCGTAATCTACTTTACGGCAATGTCACCTACAAAAAAAACTATACAGGCGCGGGGTACTTTTAATAAGACTGAGATTTCCTGGAAGCAGCAACTAAGCAACTTCCTACTTTAAAATTAACGGACCAAGCCGGTAAAACGTGAAAAATATATTCAAGACAAGACACTTGTAAAACGTGAAAAATCGCAATGTAAAACGCAACACGAGAAAACAAAACGAAGGTAAAAACGAGAGAGAAAACACAAATTGATTGCTTATCATTATCTTTGACGTGTAGCCTTCTAAATACAGCTTTAGTTGTTAAATGTCAGTCAATTAATCGCTATAAAAATTAGAAAATTGTATACTTCGAAATTTTATTTTTGCAGTGCAAAATCTGCACATATTAAAAAAAAAACAATTGCACATGGAAGATTCGGCATCGCTCAATGAGCCCTTCGTTTTCTTTATTTTATTCAGTCCGATCATCGCTACCGCCAAAAATATTGTACAAGGAAAAAATCGTGGGAAAATTTAAGCCGTTGGTGAGTTCTGGTTTTTCGGTATTTTTATTGGTTAAAATTGGGCTTTCTATTTTTTCGTGCTCTAACACGTGTTTTATTTTCAGTGTCACCGTGTGTAAAGGATACCCGAATCGGGAGTTACCCGGTCTTAAGTCTGGAAAGCATACGCAGTTTATTCTTTAAAAGTAAATTAATTATTTAATTTCTGGATTCAATTGTTCTTCTATCATTACTGGAATATTTCCCCAGAAAATGACCTCTACGGAAGAAGCTGGTCAAGATCAAGAGGAGTTCCAGGAAGAAGAACCGGATTATGAAGATGTTGACCAAAATACTTTCGGATTCCAGAAAATTGTGGGGAAGGAGACCAAACTGGAATTAAAGTCCAACTTTGAATACATGCAGCCCATGAAAGCCCAGATTGAATTTTTGGAGAACCCGGATGGATCAGTAAAGCTAACTCAAGGTAAAACCTGTTTTATTAATTTGGTTGGAAACACTTTGTGAGACACTTTGTGATATGGATTTCTGGACTGGTGTAAATGGGTTACTTTACTGGTTACTTCTAAAGCCTATTTTTAAAGAATTATTGGACATTCGAACTGTATTTTGCAGGAGATACTTGTGTGATGGCTGCTTTTTATGGACCAAGTGACGTCCGCATATCTAAGGAACTCCCACATAGGGCAGCAGTGGATGTCTTTTACCGTCCGAAAATTACTGGATCTAGTAAAGCTGCTCAGGCGATAGGATTGGGTAAATTTCATTATTGAATATGACATGAATTCAAGAATTTATTCATTTGTGTGAGATCGCAATAACAGCTTCCCTAACTCGACTATTACAGTCGTTCGCCTTCGACCTAATTTACCTCATTACAAACGCATGTTCACCTGGGCGAAGGTGCCAACCAAATAAACACCAAACCTAGACACCCGACGTAAAAGTTTTGCAGCCGTAGGTTATAATATTAGAAACTAGTTGGGTGACAAGTTTGTAGAAGATAGTACACTGTCACTCTCGTTCTATTTAGACATTCTTGTAAATACTCGCGATGTGTTTACCGCATAAATTGCTAATCCACACAGTCAAAGGTCATATGCGCAAAGTTTTGGAAGTTCTTCATTCTTCCGTGGAGATGCAGTTGTAATATCATTTATGTCCAAAGATACTGGCGTAATACATTTTTGCTGTTTTTGTAGATGTTCAAATAGAAGAACGAGCAATGGAAAATAAAATCGCATCTATATTGGAGACCACAGTTTACCTGGAAGAAGAGGCTGGTGCTGGTTACAATATCATCCTTCAAGAGTATGAGAATGATGGATGTGTAAGTTCACAAATTCACACAAGCATGTAAAAAATACTAATTATTAATCACTGTGGTTCGTTATGAAATGCATTAATTGACTATTTTCCCATACGCCAAAGTTAAAGTTGGAATGTTTTCGAAATAGGCTAAATTTTCAATGTTTCTGTGCTTATACAGCTATTTTCGACATGCATCAATGCTGCCTTCATCGCCTGCCTGGATGGTAGTTGCGGCTTAAGAAGCTTTTTAGCCGCTGTCACCGTACTCGTCACCACGGACGGGAAACTCATAATCCATCCCTCATCTTCCCAACAAAAAGACGGTGTGAACGGTATAGTGACATACGTTTTAACCAACAGCAATAAAGTTTTGTACATGAACCTACAAGGTAAAGCCAAAAAGGAAACTCTAACCATGTCACTTCAATGTGCAAGACTGGCGGCCACAGAAATTTTTGCATTCTACGAAACAATAATTCGTAAGAAATATTTAAAATGATTTATTTTTTTGTACATTGTTACATTCTGGTTCATTTAATTAAGTTCCTTAATTTCTGTTACGAAACAATGATATCCATTCTATCTGGACTTTATACGTCTAATAATAAAGACATTGCACTATTTTGATAATTCGTAGTGTTTTACACTCAAGAAGTATTTTGTATTTACATATGTATACGTACGTCTATCTGTAAAAACGTTGGATGTATTATGTATGTATCTAGTTTAAATCCTAAATATCCTAAACACACAAAATACAGGTTCACAATCAGCATTCAAAAGGTCGATTAGGATATACACACATAGGTACCTCCTTCAGCATTTTTCGTATGATTCAAAGACAAAGATTTTCACACAGGAGTGATATTTCCTCTTATACATATGTTTAGGTAACATGGTGAATATTTATTTGATTGCTGAATTTAACTTTATCGCATAATGTTGTTATTCTTGCTATCGCTAATTTTGTACGAGGATTGGGGTAATACGTAATACTAACTGCGTGCCTACGAATAATTCATTCTACATTCTTCCAAAACAATTGCGACTCTGGCTCGATTACCCATGTAATATTTATAATGTATAGACACATGTATATTATTTCTACTTTGTCTTTTTGACCTGGCTAGTTTCCCCAATGTTTTGGTACTTAATTAGAAAAAAGAGTTTTTCAAAGGGAGTAAGTTAATGTTGATTTTCTGCTCTTCGCGTAGTTATTCCAATTTTTTTAAAACATTTTGGTGTTTGCAGGATTAATATTACGAGTCTAAGGAGTTGAGGATTTTTAGGAGATTTATTGCCGCAGTTTATATTTGCCCCACGTTGAGGAAAGGGTTGTGGGAGGCAGGGAAGGAGCCAGTGTCTGATCACCACGGTGGCAATTCAGCAGTATTAACAGATTTTCAAAGTCTCAACATCGAGCAAAATACTCCACCTATGCCCCACCATACAAACTTATGAGAGATACTCCCTACCATGTTTTTTTTTGCTTAACAAAATCAATGGTCTATCTTAAATTCTTGTACATTTCTCTCTGTATCGTCGTATTATTGAGCAAGTTTTTGGTTAAAGTTGTGGGTATACCAATGTTTTTGTATGGGAATTTCCTTATAAAGAACTCGTGTTGTGTACGTGAATGATAGTACAGTAATAAGACTTTTCTAAACATACAAGGTCAGATTGCAAATCTGTCCATCGATAAAAACAAAATAATTATTACTGGGGACTCAAAGATTCAAGTAGTCCGAGCTGAACAGAAGGTTATTTGACTTATTATTCCTTATCAAGTTTTTTTTTCACTTACTGATTACAAAATCCATATGTAAAAGTTTATACACATCACGAATTTTATCACAAAACTCCTGTTTTTCATACTTTTTCTCCTTCATCAGCAAAATTATAGAAATTGGGTTTAAATTGAAAAGTCTGTTTAAAAAGGCGCATAAAGGAGCGTACCGTATGTGCACTTTTCTTTTTAACTTCGGAGAACATACATTTTTACCGAATTTGTCCTTGTAAAAACTTACCAGAAGTTTTTTTTCCCTAGCTTCAAATGCATTTAATGCTAGTGCAGCTTCAAGGAACTAAAGTGGATTTATTTGGTGTATCAAGGCTTTTCAAGATTAATCGAATGTGTCATCAAAGTGCAGTTTAAAGGGAAAGTGTTTTGGGACTGGATCGATATTTCTCGAAACAATTCCCGTTCTAAATTTTTTAGACATTTCTTGGTGGATTTAAGGGGTCATTTTTGTGAAAGCTTCAATGAAAATGACTCCACCGACACTAACAGTGAATAGTCCGTCAACAGAATTGTCGGGTCCGGGACCTGGGGGAGGAAATAAGAAGGTGGATGCTCAGCAAGATCGAAAAGATTTGGAGAGATTTGCCAAATTCTTCACGCTCAAATGCGTTCAGGTCATCGTTCAGTCTAGGTTAGGGGAGAAAATCAAATGTAATTCGAAGCCAATGTCAACTGGAGCGGATTGGGTGAGTCTCAGTAGTCATAATTAGCAATAATATCCGTGATAATTTTGTAATTACATTTTTAACCCATATCAATAATAATTGATTTACAAAATTTGTATTACTTTTTAGTTTTTATTATTGGCGTTTCGTAATTTAATTGTTTTAAAGCATTGTTTCGTTTGTTGTCAGCATATTCAGTAAATTCAATTCGTTCTCTCAGTTGTCGAGATTATTGTTATTGTTAGTGTTTGGAGTAATGTAGGATAAAAGTGCTTATAATTTGACAGGTACTAATTGAAGTGATGGAGCGTACATGTATAAGTTTCGGAAACTGATAATTGATAATCTTATCAATTGTGTATGGATGCTAGCAGTATTTTTAACTGTCTAAGTGTTTTTGCGTAATTTCACTGCGAAATATCTACCCCCTTTTTTATTTGAATAATGGCATCCTGCCAATTGTGAAGCACTACTAGATGCATGGCTAATTAATTAAAATATATTGTTTAACCGTCATGCCATGAACCTTTTTGTAAGGGAGGTATACGATAATTAGTAACTAGTGCAAATAATTACAATGTTGATTGTTTTATGTTTCAGTTTAACCTAACTATTGATGATAATCCGGAGATATTGCAAGAGACTAAACGTGCCATTTCCACCATGTCTATTCCTGGCCAACCACCTCTCTTTGTGGAGATAAGTCTGAAAACCCCAGAGTCCACTTTAAGTTTGGAATTATGGTGTATATCATTTAAACAAGAGCTTCTTGAACCCAACGTTCGAATTTTGTACACCGTGTACAATCGAATGGCTCTGTTGTTAAAAAGCGTCATAGCCGTTACCAGAGTCATCCCTGCGTACAAATTGAGTAGGATGAGGACGTCCGACTACATCATGTGTTACAATATTTACACGTCGGAGCAGCAGACAGACTATGCTGATATTCTTGGAGAAGAATATAAGCGAGTTGAATTAGGGACTGTTGGAACTCCATTTGGAGGATTAGTCTTCGAACTTAGTTACAGGACAAGGTTGGAGATTTCGCCAGCTAATAATAAACTTATGATTAAAAGTGACCACTATGGGAACACTGGAGCCAAGGAAATAGCTCAATCAGAGTACGTTAAAATAGTTAGAATTATGCTACTAAACTTTCTTCCTGTACTTTTTATAGCCAAAATAATTCTCGTCATAAGTAATTAGGGGATGTTTTTTATATACAATATGTTTAATGACTACTGACTGTTTACAGACCACAAGGGAACCAACGACATGATCTTCCTCATTTGGAAAAGCCTTCTGACTCACCTATACCCGCAAAGAAACTCACACCTGTAAATGCGGTTGCAGCGTTTGAGTCGCCGAATGCTCCTCCACTACTTTCTGAGGAAGATGACACTGCTGTACCGTTTTCAGGACTGTTAAAACAATCAATTAAGTTTAAAAAGCTCCAAAACCAAAAGTCTATATCTGAGAAGTCTGAAGTTATTCCAGAAAAGCAAGACACCCGTCTTGATTCTGGAACCAGTGACTCAAGTTCATCAGGCGGCGGTGATCGTAACCCTCCATCAGATTTTATAATGGTGGATCTGGTAAAAATTTGCTTTGTACATATAATGAGGTTCTTTATACTTGTTTTGTAAAGTGAGCATTTAATATTGATGTATTTGCTTATGTAAATCGCAGAAAACCCCATTCGCTCCAAGTCCAGCTCCTTCAACCGGCAATGAGCAAATAGGTCCAAGTAGTTCACTAAGTACCGAGACTGATCCAATATCGTTTTTCCAGCAAGTAAAAGAAGCTCCGTTAGATCTGGCATCCCTGGGATCGAATCTTCCTGGAGCAAGTTCAGACATAGTTACAGAATTAAATACATTTGAGGCTTCTTTAGGGGAATACGATGAATTTGTTCGCAAATTATGTGGAGGAAACGGAGATTTCGAGGGCAGCAGTAGTAGTGGAAGTATGAGTGGTGGCGGCCAGCGGTTTCCCTAAAGCCTACCTCCAGTTTTCATATTTACATATAAACTTGCTTTGTACAATTTTACTTCTATACTGTGGTACAAACGAAACCATATTACCGCTTATAAAGCTTCCTTGAATAATGTGACTGATTCGGAGCAAAAGATTATCTCATATTTTGAAAATAATACTTGATTAACTTGTGTTACTTAAAAATATGTAGTTATTTACGACAGACATCACACTTACCTACCTCCAACTTTATTTTGTTTTCCGTACTTCCAACATGTATAATTATCAACGTTTAATGATTGCGTGTAATGTTCACCACGTTGTGTAATTGCTAGTTTGTACAATGTGAAGCTGTGAAGCATGCAACCTTTGTGCTACAATTTGTTAAGAAACAAAATTTGAATTTACAATTTAATCACAAGATTTCTTTTCCTTCGTTGCTGTATTAATTATCCTTCGTTTGGTTACAAAGTTATTTCTTTCGTAATCTCGGTTCCAGCTTTGTGTGACGCTGATATGAATGTTATTGAAGTATGAGATATTGTTGAAGCAATAGAGTGAGTTTTACACCATACTATGTTAATGGTTAATGAATAGTTCAACAAACAACTAAGCCTGATTAATATCGTTCGTCGACTTGAAATTTGAGATTTCAGAGCTTCGTAAAATGCTCGCGCAGAATCGAATGCTTCTGCAGTATATAGAAGAAAAAATAAATATTATCTAAATTATTGTAAGCATCGTCGCTTGTAGGATTAGTCTTGCTGCTGCAGCAAATATTCCTAGTAATACAAATACTAAATTTTATATATTCTATATTAAATCGGTACATATATCTAATTAATTATACATAATTTTCGCGTCTAAGAAAAGTTGTTATGCATTTGAAATGTCGCTATTTCGTTTATATCAGGTTACCAGTAGAGGCTATGGGATAGGAGATAGCCATGTCTGTGATTAAGGAAAGGCCTCCTTTGTAAGAAGAAAAGGGTAGAATAGGTATACATAGTTGAAAAGGCAGCATCTTTATGTATGCCTTCAATAAAAAGATACATTTTGTATATCCTTGTTCCCCTTTAATACATGTGTGAACCTAAATGAAACTTTAATTTATTTTCTGAGAGAGACTTCAAAGATGCACAAAAACTTACAATTATTTATTACCTTATGTTACGCGCTTCCTCTTTAATTACGTGTGTATTTTTTTAGTTATTTACAGGTACTGGTAATTAACATCTATTAGTATACTGGAAAAATGTTTATGACAGCAGTAATAAATATTAATTAATTTCACTCGGTGAAGTTAATATATCGCAAATGTTAGATCAAATTGCGCGTAGTATATACTTGTTATTTGATTAAGGTATAATTTCGTACGTCGCTGTAGTTGTGTTCGCTATTATGTGTAGTTTTCTTTGTAATTGAAAATCTTGCAGCTTAAAACCTGGAGCTGGTTGACGATCTTACTCCACCCACGTTCACGTGAATAAAATGGTTGCAAAGATTTACCTTTTTCCTAATACGTATGCGTTACTAGTGTTTGCAGAGCTTTTAATAGAAAAATAATGGTTTATATTCGTACAATTATTATTGTATCATTCGATTCATTGTGTTTGAAGTTAGAAAGGTTCTTGTAATTGTAAAAGATTCGTGTTTTCTTTAATTTACCAATATGTTTAAGTCTAATTATTAATTATAGTAACCTATTTTATACATGCGTAAAACTTCGTAGTCCAAAGTAAAGCATATCGCTTGCATTTGCTCATTCAGTTAAAAAATTTCTTTTCAATACTATGACCTTCACGAATCCAAAACAGTATCATAATAGCAGTTCCCGGCCATAATTTGAAAAATTAAAACTCTTTGAGTGAGTTTAGTGAGTATTTTATGAAATTAATTTGTCTTTGTATATTTAATTTTGATTGGCGACCCTTGAATAAATTAAACGTTTGTCTTGATTGCAAATCTCAGTCAACGTTTTACATTTATTGCAACATCACTTTCATCAAATGGTGTAGTGATCCGAGTGTAGATAGTAGATATATGCTCATATATATGTATGTACATATGTGCATAACAATCGTGAATAATAAATAAGGTTTAAAATTTTGGCTTTAAGGACGCAATCCAATGTTCTAGTTCAGCCAAAGTCTGAGTCTTGGCAGACTCTGCCAGCATTTTGGTTGGGTAACTTAATTCAAAAATGGTGATGGCTTCTTTCAGGGTTTCCAGCGTCCCAAGTAGTCGCTTCCTGACAATGAGGCGAGATGCTTTTCCTGATTCCACCATTTGTCTGGCAATTAGGACCTCAGCTGCTTGGAGTTCGTACAAGATATGACCTAGGCGGGAAAAATTATAGCGTATTATTGATTCATCGTACTAATTACCTTAAATTGGTTATAAATACTAACAGCCAGGACCGATTGCTCCCAGAAGCCTCACCTCTAGTAATGCAATATCCAGGTGTGAGGACATCCAACACCTTGAGTACTTCTTGGCAGAGCTGAAGCTTACGATGAATTCCCTCTGTCGTTAGTTCCGTCAAAGTATACCCTTCCTCTCGTCCATAAGCCTAAGATAAATCATGTTCATATCTTGTAAGGTGAGTGCAGAAAATGAAATTTCCTCTATATTATATTGTCGGGTGCTTGCGAAATTCCCCGGGGACAGTCGTTACCTGGCATAAACTGAATTTCACCGCAAATGGTATGTAATTGTTGGGGTGAAATACACTTTTACACTCTTCCAGGAATTCCTCTTGCTCCTTAATGTTTTTCAGTGACTGGGATTTCAGCGTGTATTTGTTAATGAGAGCTTCCACATCCTTATTTTCCATTCTGTTAAAGAATAATAATTTTAATCTAATGTTTATACGACAATTCCAGCTCAAAATATCTCAAGTGTTACTTACGTACTTAAATACACAGCGGCTGCAGCCCCAACTCAGTGTGGGTGGTGTCACCCACTCCACAAGTTGATCCACGGCACCCTTCTTACACTTCTGGCATGCCAAAGAACTTAAATGTGTCCCAAGCTCCGTGGGATCCTTGCAACGGTTGCAATTGCAGTCGAAATACTTGGACTTTTTCAAGGTCTTCTTCCTAATATTAGTGGACTAAAAATATGTAAAAAATATATTGTACAATTTCCATAAAACATTGCCATCAAAATTTTAAATTCACAACATCACCTTTAATGAGCAGTCATAGCAGATGGTGACAGGCGTTCCTTCCGGTATGTCCACAACCGCCCTGACCTCCATCACCCCTTCGTCTATATTTTCAAAATGGGTGGCATTGGGAACACAATCATGAGCTAGCATGGACGTGGCTGCAAAGAGTCCTAGGAAAGGATATGCATCCCCAATTTCAAATCCGTTCACCTCCAGAATCCCGCAGACCTACATCAACCAGGCCAACAAAAACGTGTGTTTTAGTATGTCTAATTGTAACCGTTAAATACGAAATTGTTCAAGCAATAAAGATAAAGAGCATAAATCCGCATACGCTCATGTTTGCAATTTACCCTGTGAATTTCATCTTTAGTGAAATCTTTGCCTAATTTCCATTCATCCCGGATGACCTTGACCACGTGCTCTTCATTGGCATCCCACAGGGGCAAACCCTTGCGCAGGTCATTGTGAGCCTCCAAACCAATCACTTTAATCCAGTCATTGGGTTTCGCCTTTTTTAAGAGTAACGCACGCAAAATTGTGACGGCTCCATAAGCGACCGAATCTGGTTCTTCTGGTGGCTACAAAATTTTCGAAATTCAACGGATATTATTAGAGTTATTTTTCTAATCAGTAGTCCGGTAAACGTTTGTGTGGTATTAATAAGTATATCAAATCGAAAACATTTGTATGAAGGCAAACAAAATTTTAAATTTCAAACTATGAATATGTATTGGGTACATAGCATGAAGAGTCATAAAAATAGATATTTCCTTAAAGATAATAAATCTGAAGACATACCAAAATCTCGTGGTCGACAAGGAACTGACATTCCGCGGTGTGGAATGGAGACTTCTGACACTTATTTGCGCAGAGTGGCCAAGAACATTTTGTGCACTTGAATCTATTTTCAGTTAAAAAAAATTCTTCTAAATGCCAACTTTTAATTAATATACCTAATTAATTCCTACAAATCTGCTCCAAACTGACAAGATTTAAAGCTTCCAAAACTATTTTAGTTTGTCTTCAGAAAAGTATGATTGATTTTATTTTAGCTGGCAATGACACATGTAGTGCTTCCAGATTCAGATAATTTCCCTAATGGCATAAGGATTCGTAGCGTCGTAGTATAACTACATAAGTACATATGTAGTCAAAGTTTCAGAAAAAATCATAAGTTTTGCACTGTGAAAAAAAGAAGCGTTTTTGCTGTTCCTAAAATTTGCTGTGTAACCGTTGTTTTAACAGGACATTTAACAATATAATTAACAATTGAATTGAGGCTTGAGACTGTCACGGGTTGTTCAAGGGCTTTGATAAAACTTATTTCGTCTTCCCTATTTTCAATACAATCCTATTTAACAATGATACTCTCCATGTCTCCACTATCATTTTTGGAATTAATTAATGCTCCTCTTTTATGCTTTATGGTAATTCATTTTGCGTAATTACTGGAAGAGAAAATGCATAACCCACCTGCAAAATTTCTTGCGCAGATCCGAGTGACACCCAATACAAATAACACCCGACAAGCTCAGCGGTCCCGCAACCAGATATTTCTCCTTGATAAGAAGATCGCCCTTCTTCACATTAACTTTTGTACTTAAATACCTATAAATCACCAAGATAATTAATAATTACATACCAAAATATCCATGAAATTTTTATTTTTCCTGGACAAAAAATGACGAACAAATAATTGTGGCCAACCTTCCATAAATGGGAGAATCCAGACAAGTAAGCAAATGGGACCCAACGGATTCTGTCAAGGGTGGTTGCTGCGGCATTTCACAGACCACAAAAAAACAAATTAGTATTCACAACCAGCCTTCAACGATTCCAACTCAAATGCCGAAATTCAAGACTTGGACGTCGGATTATACTACAGACTACGGAATGAAGACCAGGATATTCTCTGCAGGTATTTTTGCCAACTTCCCCGTACAGAAACTGGGAGATTTTTTTTTTAATAATTTTTATCTCTGTCATTTGTTGGCAACACACGGATTTTTATACCGCTGCGTCGGGCATAGTACATGTCAACTAGTATATGTCATGGAAGCGCTTACATACATAAATATAAACATACATACAAGAATTGTACGTGCAAAAATGAATCCCATCAAAAACTGTATATTTTTAGCCGGCAAAATAACCTTTTTTTGATGATTTCTTTTCCGACCCATTAGCGATTTTCAAGAAATTCTCTGACTCCAAGACATCGGAAGACAAATTCTCTCCACCTGCCCTGTCGACCTTCCTTATCAACACCGAATACGATAAAACGATTAACAGTGGCCTACGATAGAAAAGCATACATGCACTCTTTTAATCCTTTTTTTATTTGCACTTCGTAAATGAACCGATAAAAAAGAAATTTGGTAAGACAAAAATCCAATATTTACATAAGTTGAAAAAATACATTTTGGAGGGTGAAAGGACACCTGAAATTGCCAAAGACAATCTCAAAATAATTATTGGTACTTACCACCTCCCGGGTATTACAATTCCCCCGTTACACCCGGATTTTATCCGTTTATTTCTGTCTCTTTAAGTCCTGATGAAGGTCTAGGCGACAATTTGTTACAGATTATTAAAATACTTCTTTAAAAAATTGCAAGTGCCAAGTGAAAGTGGTAAAGGTCCTGGTCTACGTGGGTGGTTTAAAGATTTATTGGAGAAGAAATGGGAATGATTGGCCCGAAAAATTATTATTTAGCACATTCTGCAGAATATGCTTTATTAATTGAACGTTTGGATCCGAAAAAAGACGGGTGTTTCTGTCCTACAAAGTCTGTAGAGATTGCGGGTAAGAATGGGATAGTTTGCCTCTGTAACGTTTTTTCTCATTTAAAAAAAAAACCATGTGGCTGGAGTCTCGGGCCATAAGGATTCAATTCGGGTGTTTGCACGAGGCAAAAAGTGAATGTTCGTCCCGGAATCCATCCCGTGAGTTTCGTTTCCTTCAAAATCAACGGAAATAAGAGCCAACGAAACGTGTTTCTTTTTTCAAGGCACTATTTTAAGAAGTTTTATCCTTTACTCCTGGCCGCCTGTCTTCCTTTTAGTTTCTCAGACGAAAATCTTCGATCTTATGCCGTGTTACCCGGGTAGTGGGTAGTCTTCAAAGGAGTCTGACATAAGAGAGAACATGACTGATACACAGGGAAACCATGCATAAAAGAGAGCATAAAAACGCCATTAAAAATGAGATTTGTTAACCGAACCCAGCGGATGAATGTCCCGAAGAGTAAAAACGTCTCTAATTGTGACGTCTCCAATTGTGGTCTGTATAATTCTGTGAATCACATGATATTAGCATTTTAGGGAAGCCTGAATTGAGAATCCTCAAATCAATACTATTTGATCAATGTGGAACGAAAATACATGCGTTTACTATGCTTTATAACGCAAATAAGAATACTAACTATCATCATTATAATACAGCAATAGGTACACAGGTAGAAACAGATGCACTTAAACAGTGCTTACCAAAACGGTGATCTTTTTCGCACAAACGAATTTTAACTTTAACGTTGCCTCAAAATCAATTTGAGATAGGGAAGCCATTCCTGATGGATTCATCAGTAGGGTACTGATTTGAGAAAGCCTACACTGATGTCTGATGACACTGTCATCAGGTACTGATATTTTTAGTT
>JAQGBT010003775.1:0-18514 GCA_034698585.1 Disparrhopalites patrizii | reverse complement strand
ATCAGTGAAGGCTCATTGGAATTGGATGGATGTGGATGGAGGGTGTCTGTAAGAATTGGCTCTTTATACCCTTCGTTCAACGCTTGTAGAAACATTTCTACAAGCGTTGCCCTTCGTTAAACAAATGTGTATAGACGCATATGTATGGGGTGTAAAACTATGTTGAAATAGTTTTATCTTTGGTTACACAATGAGCCTGAAAAAGTATGTGTGCGTTGGGGAGCACGTGAGTGCGGATGTGAGTACGCTTGTTGGGTGCGGAGTGGTGAAAAAGGCTTTTTCCCGATACGGGGAAACGAACAGTCACTCAAGCCTTTCATTATGCGATTACTCTTTGGTTTTCAGCTACTTGCCTCATTAGTTCCGTCTCGTGTACTACTCCACCGTGTATCCATTTATTCTCTTCAATTTTTTTTCCCTCTCATTCTAGCTGTTTAGGACCTTGTTTTCTTTAGTGGAATGAGGAAGAAAAGTATGCATTAGCTCATTGATTTGGTGCAAAAGGGGGAATAAGATGTGTTACGTTATCAAAATTAGGGCTTTAATTGATCACTGATGGTCCTACGGTGGGATGCACATGAATGTGCCTCGTACACGTAACGTCTATAGTGTAGGTGAAGATTTTGTTTTAACACTTGTACATTCTATCTTATCGCTTCCCATTAGCTGTACAATTTACCTGTGGAAGATTTTTTTTCGCGTTGACGTTATTTAGTATGAAAGTTTTTACTTTGCTACTTGTGAACAGAATGCTTACGAGCCTTTTGTTTTTATTATTTATTCAGGGTAGGACTCGAGTCTAGAACTCTTTAGTCAGTATTTTACAAGGTATTACCATTGTATGTAATTAATTAATTATATAGTGCCATATCATATGTACGTATGTTTTACCGAAATGTGCTTAAGCATAGCTAGACGTTATTTACCGCCCTGTATATGTCCTTTACATAATGAGTTTACAATCCACTTGCTTTCTGGTAAAGACTTCTGTGAAGCAAATCATAAGAAATTATTCATGAGCTATTCATGAGAATAGCTTCTAGAGTTTGATGGGGTGAAAGATATTGATGGAGCTTTTCAAATGTGTTCATTGGTTGATTGAAATTTAAAAAAAAACTATAAATCGGTAATTGCAGGTAACTTTTAATGGATCTCCACCTTCGAAGGTGAAATTTGCAAACTATGCAGGAACTGGTAGGATCGTGGCCGTGATTGTAAGATCTCTCACAGACTCAGCCGCCTATGTTCCATCTTTGTCCTACGGATGCAATACATTTTCGTATGAGGAGGACGATTCTTGTGATGTTTTGGGTAAAACTTAGTTATTGATTCAAGCGTATCTTGTAATTAGTGATTTGCTTTTGACTTGAGTTCAAAGATTTGATTAAGCGCCATATAGGCAATAAAACTACGACAAGTTCATTGAGGTATAGAACAGCAGATTTCTGCCCAGCAGTTTTAATGAGAAAAGTCAAAATAATGAAATATCTGTAGTAAGCTATCCTAATGAAAAAAGTTTTTCACAAAGTCATTCCCTTTGTGTTAATAGGATTAAAAGGATTTAATTTTGGAATTGACAGTATCGCATACATAACCGTAACAAGTGTTGCTTTGATTTCGTATGTCCCGGCAGTGACGGTAGGGGCGAAAATGTTGTGCGGCTTTCTGGTGTTTGTGGGCATTTTCCTCACCTATCTCGGCCATCGGTTTTACAAAAGTCAGCTGTACTTCCTGGGCTTCTGTGCCAGCTCGCTCATCTTCTATGTGCTTTTAGTTACCTTCGTTCCGGTAGCTCCGTCAGGTTTGGATTGGATTTATACATACATATATTATTTAGTAACTTAATATAAGGAATAGGAGTAAAGCAAACATTATATTATGTTGTTAATAACCTCCACGATTTTCCGACATCATGCTCCTTCTAATTACCATCAAATTCGGTCATTCTCATTGTTGTAAATAATTGAATTGTATTAAATTTTATCAAAATTCACTGATCACCGTAACCTTAAAAAATAGTTGGTACTATAAACCAGGAGCGGAAACAAGAAGTTAAAGTATTAGTTGTGGTTGACATATTGTAGTTTTGAAAAGGAGGCGGTCGCTACAGGGTGTTTCAATGTTAGACAGAATAGAGATGTTCTCGCTTAACACGTCGTTGAGCGGTTTGTATAGGTATATGTACACATGTGCGGCGGAAAGTTGTCGGAGAATTAGTTTGTGATGGGTTGGAGTGGATCAATTTTTTTTTTATAAGTAATGAATTTATTACAGTGGCCGGGATGACTGCAACATCTGTAGGGGCGATAGGAGGAGCCTTGTGGCTTGCACTTTGGGCTCGTTGGGGTGCCCCTGTGGCTCCTATTTTTCTAGCTTCATTCGTACTGGGAATTTTATTTGCGTCGACGGTGGCCTACACGCCTTTGGGTGAGTTTAAATGTACCGTCTCTATTCATTCAGAAAGAAATGTATGTACATAATCGTAAAAGTTTCATTTGAGGGGAAAATAAACTGAATTGGTCCTTGCAAACACAAAGAGTATGAAGGCAGAGACACTTGCATAGTAGGATGAAACCTCTGGGTATGTGTCCCGAATGCTTAAAGGTATGGGATTGGGGGGAGGGTGAAATTTTCAAAGGTTTCCGATTGTGCTTTGTCTCTCTCCTCTCTCTCTCTTTCCCCCGAAAAACGTTGAGGGAAGATACTCGTCTATGTTTCTTTCTTGGGATATATGTTATGTCAATATTGTGTAGTCCTTTTTGTATTACATACGGAAAAACGTATTACTCCGATTTTGATACAGCATGTTACATACGTGGAAGGATATTAGTACTGCTACTCTCTGGACATGATTACTTTTAAAAGTAGAAAGGTTCCGATCTAAGCATCAAATACAGCGGAGAGGCGGGCGGGTGGCTGAGAAATGCGTAAAAAACTAAATGAACAACTTGTGTTGCTAAAGGCTAGTGTAAACACTCTTTTTTTTATCGCAAACTTGTCAGCTTGATATGTCGTCCCCACCCGGTGATCTCTTCTCAGTTCACTCAACTGTGTTTACTCTTGACTGACTCAAAAGAGAAAATGACTTTCCTTTGCAACTTTTTTTTCTCCCCCTTTCTCCCACACGCTCTCTGTCTCTCTTTCTTCCCCTCCTTCAACATCAATAGAAACCAAAGGATTTTTATACATCCGTGTCCAGTAATTTTTTTCGGCTTGTTATTGTATTTGATGGGGTGGGAGTTCAAATTGTAGACAATATATGAGGGTGTGTTCTTTACCTTGTATTTGCTCACACCAGTTTCTCCGTTCGTGTGGGAAAAGTTTCAAAATTATTTTTGTATGTTTGAGTTTCCTTTTGTTTTGTTTTTACCACAGCGGACTATTCCATACTAAAGGATAATGCTACCTTCTGGCTCGCCTTCTTCTGCCTAGTTCTTGTCGTGCCATTGTCGGTGCTTTCCTTTGGCAGACTGGTAAATGAACCTTTGTTCTCGGTTAGAATGTGTTGACGCGTTATTACCAGTTAGTACCATTGTAAGAGGTTTACTTATTGTGTAATTTGTTGTATCTTTTGTTTTTATTACTTTTTAATAGACAAGCATTTTGTGGTGTGCGATCGTGGGTTCGTACATCTTTGTAGTTCCAGTTGATCACTACATTGGGAGTAATTTGAAATACATAGTTTTAAATACTCTGAGAAGGGCTACTGACGGGAGTTTCAATACGGCTATCGTAAATCCACCCTTCCAGTCACGGGGTAAGTGCGACAGCAGTCGAGAGATGCTATAAAAAAGAACGTTTGCTCTCAGCTAAAATTACACGGTCTAGGGTTTCCTCTTGTCCAAAAACTCCTCCACAGTTTGACAGGTTTTCGGTATATTCCTTTCCAGCCCTTTTCCAGCGACAGATTATGTACTTTTTGTTTTAAATGTTATCTTTTCTCTCGTTTTGACGATGATTTTTTCTTGTTTATACGTTATAGGCCAAACGAGCTAATCCTTGCATGTCCTTGATATGAGGAACCGTACCGTCTATACTCTCGTTTCCAAATAAATACTAGCCTTATCTTATCAGTTTTCTGTTTCCTTTTGGGATTTGTAATTGATGTTTAATTTTACTTTTAAAAAAAAATTCTTACACAAGTTGACACTTTTGAAGGCCTTGACAGTGCATAGTTTGAAAAGAGCTACATTCCTTCAAGCACACAGTAGGTATAAAGTTTCCAGAGCGGTGTACTATTTTTGTGATGTACCAGAAAGAATGGATTGTTTTTCCTTGTAGACATAATATTGACAGTGGTTTGGGTCCTACTGTCAATGACTGGAGCGGCATTTCAGTGGTGGCGTGAAAAAGGAAGAGCACCTTTTCCACCTGCCCCATCTTGGCCGTCGTCGTCGTCGTTGTCGTCGCGAAGACCCACTACGGCAGCAGCAACCGAGACTAATCCAACCGAAGCCACTCATCTACTCAGCTAATTCCATACCTTCGACTTTCCAATGAGCATGCAAGTGAACATACGAGTCGAGGATTTTATTTTTGCTCTATGTATGTAATGCACTTTTGAACAAGCTTTTGAACAAACCTCTTCGGGTATACCCTCAAATCGTCCAAAATTAAACAAATACTCTGATGTACATAAAGAAGTTGAGTATAGATGTGGACCACGGTTGTTGAAACTCAATCCTCTTATAGTTTTTTCTTCCCTTCAGGATACTAGTAAATTTCTGTGGTATTGAAACCAACTCAATCTGTATTTTGGTCAAAGGGTTAAAATATGTATACATAATTAATGCCGTAAAAGTCACAACAGCAGATGTCCGTGGATGGGTGTGTTCAGAATTTTTTTATGGGACTGTATCTTTTATGTCTGAGATTTCTTAACACGAGCTGTGTAAGCAAATGCATATTTATACTTACGTGAGTACTTAAAAATAATACTTCCGGTAATTGTGAACTGTCCGTTTTTTTTTCGACGGGTGACAAGGAAGTATTTTTTCTCTTCCATTTCCCGGTGGAGTACCAAATGCTGTTTTGGTTGATACTATCACGTTTTATGGATATACATTTATGAATATGAAAGTAGGTAGAACTGTTGTTATTAATGAACACATGCAATAAAAATGTCATCCTTTTAAAAAAATAATCTATGAAATGAAAGCTTTAACTTCTTTTGCATTGTGCATGATTGGTTATATGCCGTCTTTTGTACTCTCAGTTCCACAGTCGAAGAGTGTAAATTCTCCCGTCCTTATCCTTGAGCTGCTCATGTGCAGGACGTTCACAGTTGTATAGACCCAAAAGAAAGCATATCATTCAGTCCAACGCTATTGCAAATCTTTTAGTACCTATTCATTTTTTTCAACGTTTCTGAAATCGAAATATCATACATATAAGGTATATTTTCTCCAAAAAGTAATGAATATGGCAAAAGCAGTGATTATTGCGCATTTGCCTGTGAAAATAAATACTGAAGCTGAAAGCTTAAAACACTGTTAGGATCGCGTTTGATATACCTGTAAATGGTATCTTTATTATTGTGATTTTTGCTCCTTCATCTTAAGCTAAGTTACATCCTTACAGCTTGTAATGATTACACATACACGCACTGCACTGGTTTAAAATGGTTCTTTTCGTCGTCAATAATAGCTTAATTTCTCTAGTAATTTACTTATGCATAATTATTATTATAATATTACATTACAATGACAATGTATACATATGCACGTAATTTCTATATATGCATCGGGGGCATTGGGTATACAAAATCCATCCTGTAATTAATCTTAAGGGGGGACACGAAACTTTTTTTTTACAAGTCACTACAGCTAATTAATTAACAATACCGAGAATATACGTACAACACAAAGGCAAGAAATTAGCTTTAGTATACATGTTTAAAATTTATATTTTTTTATAATAATAACCTCTGACATGAGACGGATCACCCGCTCAAATGAGAACGGAGTATTTTTTTTCTTTTTTCCCTCATTATATTTCATAATATTAAACGGCAATACAAGACACAAACTCTTACACAGGTTTTTGAAGGGGTAGGAAACACAAGATGGTTGTTATTATTTTCTAGTATTAGTAAGCCATCGCATTGCAGGGAATATAGTTAAGCCTTGTAACACTTTTTTCACCTAGTATTACAAATGTGATTTTATGCATATCAGCAAAATGCGGTTCTTCAAAAAGACAATTACACCATCATATTAACCGAAAAAAGTAAGACGATAACATTATGGACATTGTACGACTAACTACTATGTATGTTTTATTCTCAATAAATTTTCATTTGTATTTTTTCTGTTCTCACAAAGTACCCAAAGCCGAGTTCGCACACCAAATTTGTCATGAACAGAAAATAACATTTACCTACGTATACCTGAGGTTCCTGTCTAAAATCGAAAGAAACCGGTTGCAATTAACTAGGGATTAAAATGAAAGAAAATACGAGCTGTGGATTGATTTTCTTAAATAGAACGGTAAACCACGAAGACGTTTTTTTCTGACAACAAATTCAGATGATCAGATTCAAGATTATCAGATTTCTTCTCACTACACGGGTTGAGTAGGTTTTCTATATCATCTAAGCCTACTATTGCAAATAAAAAGTTACCTTGGGGCAATGTGTGTTTGTTTGTTTTTAGCATACTTGATTGACTTTACTTCCTTCTTTGCCTGTAATACAGTCGAACTAAGTCACGAATCTCGTCTTTTATTCTGAATTCATGCCTGCCAGAACCATTCTACCTCTAGTACACATCCATCTGTGAAGCAAAGAGCTAGTAAATGTAGGTATCTATCACTCCGTTTTTTATGAATTTTTGTATTTTTTATTGTTGATCTATTTTGTTTCTAACTCTCATAAAAAGTAAATTTTGTATACTAGTAGTCCTAATTTATAATCATGTACCACCAATGACAACCCGGGTAGTACACGCAATGACATACATACATATGTGGGGGGGAACAAACACAGATCACAATGAGCAAGACTTGGATATTGTTAGGTATTGTTAGGTAAGTACGTAATATAAGCCTTACAGATTCCAGGAAGAATACCTCATATTTACAGGTGCGATTGGTCAGCTTTCACCAATGTTCTTTTATGTAGCATGCATGAGTATTTCCGTAGTCAAATTAATTTAGCAAGCTTGTTATCTTTTACTAATAAATATACTGTTAGCAGGCATTACTCCTATCCCTCCATTTTGATTTAGCTGTAAGTAAATCCCCCTTTTCATCTATTTTTAGCACGACCACAAAACAATTTACGCCTTAACTTGTACATGGATGGACAACTGCTGTAAATTCCTAATACGAGCGATTACATGCCAAACAGCAGTAAAAATAAATTCACCTACAATGAAACCAAATTCCTGGGTTCTAGAATAGTAAAATACGATTTTCAGATACTTCTCACATGTGATTTAAGCTAACGATGAGGAATTAAATTTAATCATTTTATTCCTGTAAAATTGCATTTTTTTAAACCACATTTAATTTCTAATCGTACTTTGAACATATTACTAACTGCCTTGCATTACCAGTTTGTGACCACGTGTGAAAATAGTGGAACTCGTAAAACTGGAAAATAGGAGTGAAAGCACGACGGAAGTGTTCACTCAAAATTCCTACCCTCAAAATATATTTAGTTTCTGATTTGTTTTTCTAATTTTCCCCCAAGTTCATATGCAACGAAAGCTTTCCTGGTATTAATGCATGCAAGAAATTAAATTTGTCAGGAGTTAATTTTTTTTTACAGTGGGTGAAACCCTGCATTTATTCGCCTTATATGCATGTCCTGACGGCCTAAAGTCTCCATTCCCTTTTAAATGACACTATTAACTATTAATGTAAGTTTGTTCCGCGTTTCTACAAAACTACTTACCTAGTAGAATGGTAATTGAATACAAAAAAAATGATTAACAAAAATACTAATACTGATTGATCACGTGTGTGGCCTTACGAACGAATATAGCAACGAAACAAAAATGTACTTATCATTTTTTTTTTTTTTACATTTTACAACAATCATTTTAAAAAACTCGTGCGGATCTGAGATGAACTCTGAGTTTTCGTACCACAGTTAAATTACCTACGCACTGAGGGTCTTGGCTGCCTATTTTGTAAAAAACAAATCTCTCATTCAAATTCATACATCCTAAAAAAAAATAATGAATAAAATCCTTACACAATAAATACGTTCAAAATGTACAACTTGTCCATTTTTACAGGGTACTGGTTTGGTTTCCTTCCTTTTTTTTTTTGAATTTTTCTACACCTTTAGTATGTATTTAGTTCAAATAAAACTAACCTAGTGTATGACATTTTGTACAAAAAGCTTTCCACTCACTACTCATATGATTATTTAGTTGTTCGCACTCATGTCCATTAAATAAGCTATTATATTACCTTTGTATTTATTTTACCAATCCTATGCCGACGAGAAATGGAAAGAAATGTGTTTTTTTAGGATTTGGCAAAAAACATTAAAAAGATTTTTTTTTAAATAGTATACATACAATGGCTCATGGATTTTTGCAGCCATTTAAGTTGCCGTAAAAGTAGTAATTCTTTTGAAGTAGTAACAGTAGTAGGTTTCAATGTCATCAGTCTTGATTTTATTCAGTAATAAAATGTGTGTATGTGTATGTAAATTTGGTTTTTTTTATTCTTCTTAAATTTTGAATATCGAATTGCAACGGGTTTGTTAGGAGGATTCTAATTACTTCACTAATAAAGAGAATATATAGTGGTTGTGTTTGTTTTATAAGACTAAAATACTTTATAGCTCCTTCTTGCTTTTCCTTTTGTACCTACGTATACACTTACTACTATACAATAGTCTAGAATACTACACTAATTTTTTTAAAAACATACACTATTCTACATTAAATATTACTCAACCCTACACGATGGGTTCGTACTTTAGTAGTATATTTGTGTGAATGCGAATTTGACCCTGTGTTCCGGTATGTTTTTTTTTTCTTCATTTTTCTTATTTGAGAACCGTAATAAAAATTGTATCGCTTGATTGATTTTGTTTTCACTCTTTTTCCCCTTTGTAAGTGTGGTGAGTCACAAAGTACTATAATATATGATGTGCTACAAGTTTTACCTTAAAAGTTTTCATATTCACAAGAATTTTTCGTATAATTTCCGTTTTGCACATAGTCAAACACCGCAGCAAGAACTGGGTATGAATGGAATAAAATTGAAAAAAAAAATGCCTTGAAATTCCATTCATCAAGTGTAAAAAAAGTTGGGTTTACTAATGAAGTTATTAATGAACCCTTTCTCGGTTAATCATGTTCCCTTATCATCTAAAAATATTTACGAGAGAAGCTTTGGGATGATTTTACAGTTCAAAAATGCCTGGATGTGTGCGCAAGCCTTACACTAAATATGAATACTACGATGTGTGAAGTGTGCAAGGTAAAAAAAAAATGTGCGTATAGGCTAAAACTACTATTATGTATGAATATGTCCCTTTAAAAATGAAAAGGTATTATATTGCATGAAAGTCAATGAAAGGGAAAGAAAAAAGGCTTTGGAGTGGTAAATCGGAGGTCTTCAAAAGGCTTAATTTAATTTGTGAATTAGAGAGACACCCTATGATCCATGCACAAGTTTTTACCAACTTTTTTGCAGGCATTCGTAGAGAAAAAAATAATAAATTATGGATCAGATGTAATTGCAGGTGAGAGTCATAGCAAAAAAGAGAAGGAATATCGGGCCTTGATTTGTCACCCGGAAAAAGTGATTTGACTACCCTCAAAGACACAGTATACATAGTCCTTTTTTTGCTCGTATACAAGTTTTTACGTCATATGTGTTGGAGAGAAGACATGATTAGAGTACATGTAGTATATGAAGAAAAGTGATGATAGCGAGGGAGAGTGAGAGAGAAAAGAAAGTGAATAGAAAAGGTTTGGAATGTTCATTATACAAGGAGAAAACTCAAATATTGACAGAGGGATATATTCTCTGTAAGTAGTGCGACAAGTTAAGGAATGACAAAGTTTTTTTTTTCATGTCTTTCTTTCTCCTTAAAAAAAGTTTTGACAAGGAAAAACCTGAGACTGTGTGATGTAATTCCAATTATATTGGCACAGGGATATTGTATATGAAGGAAGATAGTAAGGAATTCATAGGAAATCCTTTCTCCAATCGAGAACGTATACATCAAAAGCTTGCTTCATGATCTGTGTACAAATTGCATTTTCCAAGTAAATGCACATTCCTATACTACTCTGCTAGATCATACAGGAGAAATTCCAGCGCCAGATTTTTGTTTTACCTTCCACAATATATGAGTACACCCAACAAATTTGTTAATATTGGGAAATTGTAATCAATAAAATTCTTCCTACACACCGGAGGTGTGTGTGAGTGTGTGTGAACATTCGTGTGTAAAACTATTTTGATTTCCTCTTGTACCAAAATTATTTTCTACAACTGACGATTATCCACCCCAAGGATGGTATCTAATATGTAGAATAATATGAAAAAAAAAACGATTTGTTTCGCATCAACTCCAAAGGACAAATGGATGGAAAGCGATTTTCAAGGAGAGGAGAAACAGGTATGTGGAATAAATGTGTGAAATGAGAACGAAAATGAGACAAATTAATTGTTGTTGTTGCGTTCTGGAATGTCCCTTGTGCTATAATACAAAAGGGAGGGAAATCCTCAAATGCTTTCACGCCCAGATGAATACATTTTTTCTTACAATAACACCTTCATGCTCTGGATCAGCGTAGGTATGTGTCCGTATATTAGTTAAGGAGAGACATGTATTTAAATGGAAGTTTCGGACAAATTACTACAGGAATATAATATATGACAAGTGGGAAAATTTCAAGAAGAGAGGTTGAGGACAGAAAAAAAAATTGGAACCCTCTACATATGGCCTATATTATACTCAAAAAGTGACATGAGGATTAAAGTAGGCGTTGTCACGGTCTGTTAATGATACCATGTGCTCTGCCTGTCTTAAAATCCTCCTCACCTTCTACAACTATTATTTGGTAATCCGGTGGTATGCTATGGAAAGGGTTAATACACAAGTATATCTGTCATCTGATGTCGGACAAGAAAACGGGGAAGATGACAAAATCTAAACCAAAAAAAAAAACAGAGTGAGAAAGACATAAAAGGGAGAAAACAAGGTTGGCGACACTTGGAAATAAATCTACCTGTAAAATGTATTATGAACATAAAAGTGCATTAAAATGAGAATTATTTTATATTTTTGTCTTGTCTAGATGTCTATACATCTTATAATACTATATGGATGTCATTGTAGACGGTGTGACCAATAGTTGGACGCCAAGTCGGGTCCATGACTTGGGATTTGAAGAGGAACCGAAACTCCAGCCGATATGACTCCTTTCATGATTTAATATTAAAAAAAAAGAAGGGAAGTTTTTTGACGTGAGCCAAAAAAAAAAGAAGACAATGAAGGAGGAGAAGAAAAAGAAGATGAAGATTGGGAGAAAAAATGTCTCCTACGAAACTGTTGAGCTGTACGGGCTGTAGTAATAAGGAGGATACTGAAGAAGACTTTTACCATGGTATTGACTTCCTGAGCCTCCATGTGCCGTTGGAACATTGCTTCCGTAAGCTGAATGCGTGTTGACTCCTCCAGAGACGGAGCCTTGGCCGGAGCCACAGTGAGGCGTTCGACTTGCATATGCACTACCAAGGGATGACAAGGGGTCCGTGGCAAACATGTACGAATAGCTGGCTGCAGGATGAGCTGGCTCACGTTGTTGAAGACAACTTCCACCCATACTGCTCAAACTTCCCGTCATCGAACTGAAAAAATCGTACCATGGCACGACACAGGCAAAAAAAAGAAGAAAAAATATTGAAGGAAAGAATGTATGAAGATTATTAAACGAGATTTGAGTGAGTTTCAGACATATATAAGAGGAATAGAGCGAGAGAGAGACAGAGAGAGAGAGAGAGAGAGAGAAAGCATTTTTTCCATTCCCTCTCACCCTCCCTCTCTTTCTCTGATAGAGAAAGAGAAGCAAAAAAAAAGAATATTGCATTTTCCAGGATCCGAAAGTGAGAGAAAAAAAATACGGGAGAGAGAGAGAGAAAGCATTGGAGAAGACGGAGGGAGAAACACAACGAGCTCATGAAAAGTCGCTAGTATTGCCTCAGCACAAAGAGATGAATCAATTTCAACACGTTTGTAATAAACAGACTAGATGGAATAGACTAAAGTGACAAGAATGCGAGGATCCTTTTGTTCGCTTCAAGTGAAAAGGATGTGCCGAAATTGATTCCTTTGAGATTTTCAGGCCTTTATGTAATGCAAGGGGCTTTGCTCCTATACACTAAATGCCTATTTTCCAACACACAAGACGAACCATGAGAGAGAGAGAGAGAAAGAGAGAGAGAAAGGGGAGAGTGTCTACTACTACTACTACAATGTGACTGTCTGTTAGACAGATACTGAAAGAGAGACAGTGAGAGAGAGAGGGAGAGAGAGAGAGGGAGAGAGAGAGGGAGAGAGAGAGAGAGAGGGAGAGAGAGAGAGAGGGAGAGAGAGAGAGAGAGAGAGAAGGGAAAGAGAGTGAGATTGTGCCAGGAGGAAAGAGAGTTGTGTACGGGAATAAGTGTGAGGAACGAACATTTTGAGAAAGGTATTTCTAGTCACACACACACACACAAAGAAGAGAAGGCAGTGGTTTAGATATCATTTAGACCCAATCTAATAATCATGTGAAGCGAGAAGGAATGACGATTACGCCCACCAAAGTACTTATAAGGGACTGTAAATGCAAACACATGACAAGAATTCAAAGAGAGATGATAGGTCGAAGCGAGTGAGAGAGCGAGTGATAGAGAGAAAGAGAGAGAGTGTGTGAGAGAGACGAAAATCTCCATCAGATCCGTTCTACTTATCTCTTACGCATAAGACTCAAATAGGAGAGACTTACCTACAATTTTCAGTGGAAATTCGCTCTATTTTTTCCTTTTTATGTACAATTCGGAAAAATGGAGTGTTATATGTATAGATATACAGATAGATACGTATGTATAGACGGGGTGAGAAAAAAATCAGATTTTGTAACTAAATCGAAGCCTGGCGAACCCGTGAGGGTGTCTCAGCATGATGCCACCAGTATGAAAAAAAAAGTATTTTTTTACCTGGAACACATATGAAAGGGATATTTCAAAACGGTTCTAGTTCATATTTTTCCATGTGAACATGTTCCTATGAAATGAATGTACACCAGCCAAACTTTTTTGCATAGCATCATAGCTATTTCTTGATTGAAAATGTGATTTTAAAAAATTCCCCAAAATTTATTTTCTCCAGTAGAATGCATTGTGAAGGCAATATAAAAAAAATACCCAAAATTTATTTTCTCCATTAGAATGCATTGTAAAGGAAATGTAAAAAAAATACCCAAATTTCATTTTCTCCATTAAAATGCGCTATGATTTTTCCATCTCCCCTGAAAAGTTTGACACATGAATTTAAACCGTTTTGAAGTCTTCATATGAGTTTCTACTATCTCTCGATTTTCCTCTCAATCTCTCCGTCTCTCTCACAGTCTCTGTGCTACTCTCGCTCTCTCACCACTTAGCCTTCTCCGTCCCGTTCAATACTATTGGTAAATGTTGAAAAGGAGGAATGAATGATGAAAGGGAAAGGTGAAAACAAATACCCCTAGTTATGGGGTCAGAGATAGAGTTACTATGTAGCAAGGATAGATAAAAAAGAGTGTCTTTTTTTTTGTTCATTTTGAAAACAAAATAATAGGCGTAATAATAGAGAGAAAGTGTGCTCCTACCTGTAGGAATCCGGCATGGACGCTATAGGCTGCGGGAGAGAAGCATACATGGAATTGAATCCGGAATTTAATGGAAGACGAGCAGCTGCTGTGGATGATGGCGGTGGCGACGTTCCAACATGGTCAGAACCCCGACGTTGGTTCCTCAATTTCTCCTCTCTTCGCCATTTCGCTCGACGGTTGCTAAACCACACCTGGATTGAGGGGTTAACAAATGAAAGCAAAAGGAAGCAGTTACAAATGAGTGTTTCCAACACACAAAAAAAAAGAACATGATAAACTTTTTAGTCCTTTCGCGCCGCCATCCCCCCTTTTTTTCCCGACTATACAGTCCAATGTTTTGAAAATGCCCCCAAGTTGAACTTGATGTATAAAGGGGGGAAAGGGTACATATATGTATATGTACGTATATTTACCCTGTCACTAATAGGCACTTAGACTAAATTAGCGGAAAGGAGCGGAAGCATCTGTATGTCAACGTACTTGAATTCGGGCTTCGGGTAAACCAATTTTCTCTGCCAATCTTTCCCGGGCAAATACATCTGGGTAGTGAGTGCGCTCAAATTCTGCAATTGGCAAAAAAAAAAGAGAGGAAATGAATGAATTAGTTTTCCAAATTAGTTCCACTGCCACTCACTAAAAGGGAAGAGTTTCCTGGAGAAATTCTTGGATTTTATCCATTGTTTTTGAAGAAAATGAAAGTTCCTCTTCTCTTTCAATTTACTCACATAGTAAGTGTCTTTGACAGTGAAAAGAATGGGTTATGACCAGAAATTGAAGAAAAAAACTCTTGTCTCTCACCTTTCTCCAGTGCCTCAATCTGATCATTGGTGAATGAAGTTCGATTCCTCTGCAATTTCCTCTTGAGTCGAAGTCTCATTTGTGAGTCTTCATCAGCTGAAGAATTATGATCTGAATTCCCATCCGATGTCCCTTCACTGTTCGCTTCTGTAAATTGAGAGAGGAAGGAAAAAAAGGAAAACAAATTTATTAATGTGTGACTAGCCCAAAACGGGACATTTTTAAGGATGGAAGTCACCCTCCAAGGACAAAAAAAAAGATACCAAATTATTAGCGATATGGATACACATAATGCTTGGATTTTTAGATTTTATACACATACATATATGCATGTATTAGATTGAAAGAGAGAGAAAAAAAAAGCTTTTGTCATCAATTGTACGATCGTTGAATGGGCAGAAGACCATGTAATATAAGCCCATGGAGGGTTGACAAAAGATACATGGAAGGAAAATAGTAAATCTTGTTGTAACTTTTTTTTCATTCAATGACTGTTGTAAGCATTATTCTCTAGTGTAAAAATACATTGGTTTCACCACATTCTCTCTCTCCCTTTTTTCTTTCTTCCGTAATTCACAGCAGGGGAATGGTTCCAGGCGTGTGTTTGCCTACACCCTAGGCCTTTCCTACTTTCTCCCTCTTTTTTTTTTGACTACTCTCTCTCTCCCTTTCACTCCCTTCTCGTCTCCCTCACATTTGTATATGACTACCAACAATAGAATTTTATTCTATATAATACCATAACAGGGCAAAAGGAGGAGTTTTCTTCTCTATTTTTCCCTCAAAAAAAAAAGTTACGTGACTCCTAGACCTCTCGGGAATAAAATAAAGTTATGCTCATAAAAAATTATCTTGTTATGGGAGGGTTCTTATTAAAAGGATCTGCCAGTGACTCCAGGCCACTGAATGCATTTTCCCCTGGAAATATCTTTCCCCTCCGTACGCCAAAAGAGAGAGCGATACAGAAAGAGAGAGAGAGAGAGAGAGATGGAGGTCCTATACACATACGTGGGTGTTGCATAAGAGTCAACACAATTACAAGACCCTATAGATATGATTTTCTTCCACTAACTACAACACTAAGTGTGTACATTTGTATATACCAAAATATTTTTATCACCACCAAAAGGGAAAAAAAAAGTTTTATGGGTGCAGTGCATAATTCAAGCAAATACTTACTAATAAATACTACCTACTGTACTCAGGGTACATTTCAGATTCATTACTCTATTCCACACCCTCCTCGACTTATTCAAGTGAATATTCTTCCCCCCCCCTCACCCATCCATAAATGTATTGGGTCATGCGTGACATTACGTATTTATTCCCTCCTATTAATTTTGACAGGTTGAAGCACAAACAACACATTTTTATTCTAACGGCAAACTAATTGTCAAGGGAAGCTTTTGGAGGGTACGAATTAATACGGTAGTTTACATGTTATAAAAAAAAATTATTTGCCGTTTCCCTGATTACTGTGTCCGCTCTTGCTACGGGGACAGATAGCTTGAAGAACATGCCACATACTATTCCGTATGTTTGTGTGAAAATACCCACCCTCCCCCCAAAAAAAAGAACTCGGACCCTGGGTCAACATGGACAGACTGAGAGAAATTGGGAGTTAATACGGTGGGCAAAGCAGAACAAAAGAACCCGACAAAAGGGTTTGACATTTCAAACAATTACCATTTTGTTTTCCTTGTCTGTATATATACATAGACACTGTAAAAAAAACGGAAGAGAAGGAACTTGTTATTGTTCTATGGACTAACAACTGTGTTTAACTTTAAAAAAAAAAGTTCGTTTCCAACCTTCTCCTACTCTTCTTCCTAGAGATTCTACATACATACAAATGACGAAGGCGGGCCTAGGATAAATAAGAGCTTAAAATTTGTGTTTGGTGTGTGTGTGCGTGAAGTTTTCACCGTGAAAGGTTGATGTGTAATATCCTCATATAATGAGCGTCTGTTTGCCTACTTTCACCCCATACATGCATCGTCCAGACAGGAGCAAGACATACACATGTGTATTAGGACTAACACAAATATAACCAAAAAAAAAGGAGAAGACCAAACTCTCTCTCTCTCTCTCTCTCACTCTCTCTACGAAACTCTCGTGCGAAATTGAGTTAGAAAGCGTATACATTCGCGTAACAATGTTACATGATTTACTCAGGGAGTATAGAATTTGGAGCATGAAGCGATGGATTGAGTAGAAAGGCTTCTCTCTATGTGTGTTCAGAGCAATTCAGGTGGAAATGCTAACAAACGCCTGGATCCCGTTCATCATTTTTTAAGGGTTAGGACTCTCTCTCTGTCTCTCTCTCTATTTCTCTCATACACACACACACATCCAGCGTACGCTTTGTATGGAGATGAATCTGCATAACAAGCCTCTCCCTTTCTCTCTCTCTCTTTCTCTCTCTCTCTCTCTCTCTCTTTCCCTCCTTTCTCTCCCATCCTCATTGGGTTTTCAACCGACTGACTCGGGCTTTTGCATATGGAAGAGGAAAACACCCCTTTTCTACTCTTGCACTTTGAAAATTATCTCCAGCCCATATTCCAAAGGCAACTTATCTCAGTCAGCCCCCCCTCACCCTCAGAGAGACACACACGCATCCACATACACAACTTCGGTCTCACACGTACACATTCACTCTCACACTCAACTCAAACCGCGTTGCATTTGCTAACCTTCTACTTGTTCTGTCTTTCTCAAAAACTTACATGAGAGCAGTGGTAGCCGTATCCTCCCGTAACTACCTAATTTCCACTTGGCCTAACAATTTCATACTTCCTTCTGTCTTCCCTATTCTGTTTCCGGCAATTCTTATACCACTCTTGTAGTACTGTCTCTCTCCCTCCCTCCCTCTCTCTTTCTCTATTTTCTCCCTCTCTTCCGTCTCTCCGGGGTTCCCTCCCCACACAAAAACTCAACTCTTTACCGACTCCTCCGTAGTCTCTCCCTTTCTCCCTATTTTCAAAACGGCTTCAACCATAGCCAAAAGAAAGTTCCTTTTTTTTCGTGAATGACAGTACAGGGATATACATATGTGGAAGACACTCACTGGGAGACAACAATTATGTATGGAAAGTGGTAGAAGTTATTAGTATATTATATGATACGGCCTTCCGTCCCCTTTCAACTTCTATACAATAGTCCGGGTTTCCTTCCAAAAAGTCCCTTATATTACTAGTCAGCATTGTCTCGACTCAATCAATAACTTTTTTGTCAAAACAAATAGTTATACATTGTTCCTTCTCTCTCTCTCCCTATCTCTCTGGCTCTCTCTCTCTCTGTATGGAATTTTGCTTCAGCCATTAGCTAGGAGCAATAATCATCAAATTATATTAGCTTCACCAACACATGGCTTTTTCTCTGTAGGCCTCTCTCTTTCTCTCTCCCTCTGAATCTACCGTGGGTGTATTTGCCTTTTATTCTCTCTCTCATGCTCTGATTCTTGCCATCCTCTCTCTTTCCCCCTCTCCAATGCTAATGAAGACAACAGTTTCGTTTTTTATTGCTGTCTCCTACCACCACTACGGCCATGACACGCCGGCTACCACACGACGGTAATAATATTTTGAATAACAAGCACTTCCACCGAATATACGTCGTCTTCCCTTGTCCAAATAGCAACGCAGTAAAGAGGCAGGACGATATATGTTACAGAGAGAGAGTAAACGAGAAATAGAGAGAGCGAAAGAGAGATAAGAGAGAATTAGAGAGAAAGAGAGGAAAAGAGAGAATTAGAGAGAAAGAGAGAAGAAAAGAGAGAATTAGAGAGACAGAGTGATAAAAAGAGAGAGAATTAGAGAGAAAGAGAGAGAAAGAGAGAGAAAGAGAGAGAAAGAGAGAGAAAGAGAGAGAAAGAGAGAGAAAGAGAG
>JAQGBT010003774.1:0-18514 GCA_034698585.1 Disparrhopalites patrizii | reverse complement strand
ATCGAGAAAGCAAAAAGAAGCAAATCGAGAATGCAAAAAGAAACAAATCGAGAAAGCAAAAAGAAGCAAATCGAGAATGCAAAAAGAAACAAATCGAGAAAGCAAAAAGAAGCAAATCGAGAAAGCAAAAAGAAACAAATCGAGAAAGCAAAAAGAAGCAAATCGAGAAAGCAAAAAGAAACAAATCGAGAAAGGAAAAATTAATAAGTGAAAGGAAAAATAACGAAAAAGTGAATGGAAAAATGACCTAAAAGTGAAAGGAAAAATGACCAAAAAGTGAAAGGAAAAAGAAGCAAAAAGAGTAAGAAATTAGAACAATAAAGCAGGAAATAGAATAAAAAAGAAGACGGGAACAAAATAAGAAATCGGAAATTCAATAAAGGAGGTAAAATAGAGTGAGAGTGAATCACACTTAGAACTGATAGTGAATCGGCAGAGCTCAAACGTCAACGCGAAAAGAACAGAAAGAAACAATAAATAGAACCAACCCAAAGAAGAAACCACAATAGGAATAACAGAAAAATTGAGCCAGCAAAGAAAGAGACAGAGCGAGATAAAGGGAAAGTGACTGAAAGAGGAGACCAGTGCCAGATACAAAACTGGCAGAAAGAGGGAAACGTGAAAAAGGAGACAGAACCTGGAGAAATAAAGGCAGATGAAAAAAACAGGGACATAGCTAGAGGATAGAAGAAAATCTTTTAGCATTCAGCAAAGCAAAAAAAAATACAGCCAGAAAAAGGAGAAAGAGTTAAAAAAAATGCCAGAATGCATAGATCCTAAGGGAGTGAGAGAGACGTGGAGATAAATAAATAGTGAAAAAGCGTGGGATGGAGAATACATACGGGAAGAGCAGGACTAACGGAAGGATGCGGAGTGTCGACATCCATAAAATAGATAGATGGATGGATTAAATATGCTGTGCGTAATGAAAATGAGAATATAAAATGTAATGAAACGAAAGAAAGAAGACGAATCCTTGGATGAGAGAAGATAAGAGAGAGAGAGAGAAAAAAAAAGGGAGACTCATCTTGAGTAGCAGCCAAACGACTCCCACAGTCCGGACTGGTGATGGTGAGACATACCAAGCCTATGTGAGAGTGTTGAAATGGGAACCTGTAGGGGAAAGACAAGAGTCTGACGAAGGGAAAAAACAGAGAGAGAGAGAGAGAGAAAATACAGGGAACATATACCTCCTATGGAAGGAGGAGAAAAGTGAGGGAGAAAGCGAGGGAGAATAAAATAGAATGAAATGTGAGGAAGAAAGCGTCCTTTCTCTCTATCCAGCTACGCTCTCACGCATGTAAGGTTGAATGTAGGGTAAGTACAGTGCTTTGGAGAACTATAATTCTTTTTTTTTCTATCCTTCGGGTGTATGCTTGAGCAAGGACGTATAACGGGTGTGGTACAAGTATATATGTTGGGGGTGGTAGTCGTTTGCTTTAAAAGGGGAGAAAGCAGCGTAAAAAAGGGAAGAAGTTTGGGGAATAGACGGAGGAGGCTAAGGAGGAGGCGGAGGAGGATGAGGAGGAGACGGAGGACGATGTCGACGACAACTCATGGTGAATGGAAGGAGGGAGAAGAACAAAAAAGTAGGTACATATGTACTAATACATATGTGTGCATCTAAAACACAGCTCTAAGGAAGGCTCTGTATCCGTACAAATACGTATAGATACACATTGAGGCGTAAGAACAATTTTGAACCAGCTGCTTTTGGTCCTACTTCCAAAATTAAACAGCTTCATTCACGGCCAATTTGAATGCCGGTTAATCACTGTAAGCTTCAAAAGTCATTTGAGCACACGTATCACTTAACTACAGAAGTGGAATTAAGGGGACATGTAGTTGGTGAGAAACGAGTGGACACGGACAGCTGCATTACATAATGCCGATAATGCATTTGATATGACCACAAGTCCCACTACACTGGAAGCGCATCGGTGTTTGGAGGAATTCGGACTCTCCTGGACGTGGGGCGTGTGTGCGTGAAAGGAAAGGGAAAAATGGGAGAAAAAGTCCTAAAAAATGGATGGAAAAAATGAGAGAGAGAGAAAGAGAGAGAAAGAGAGAGAAAGAGAGAGAGAGAAAAGAGAGAGAGAGAGAGAAAAAAAAAGAGAGAAAAAGAGAGAGAGAGAAGAAAGGAATCCTTAGAATCTTTAAATGCGAGAAGGGGAGAAGAAGGAATGGCTAGTGTGAGCCACTGTGTACATTCGTGGATGAATAAGTATTTGAAAGGAGACAAGTGTATAGATTATATAGATATAGTGGGACGTATGTGCATGTATGTATATATGCTTTCAGTGCGGGTGGTAAAGCACTTGCTGTACATACGTGTGCATTGTGGGTAAAAGGACAGACTGGAGAAAGTAGGAAAATTGTTCAGCCACACGACTCTTAGGGCTTTCCCCGGGTATTCCATGTCTTTAAATGCACTTTCCCATGCCGACGTCCGTTATTAGACGTGCTGGGAGTGAGAGACAGAACGGAAGGGGTGGGGATGGGGGAAATCAAGGGAAAACGCAGAGAGAGAGAGAGAGAAAGAAAGAAAGAAAGTGAGAGAACGAGAGAAAAGAGAGAGAGAGACGAGGAGAATGAAAAACAGTGGACAAAAGGGTTACAGAAACACTCAGTGAAGAGAAACTAATGGAGGGAAATGTCACAGAGAAATGAGGGAAAGGGAGAAAGCCAGTAGATTATTTTGATCATTCCTTTCTTCTATGGGGAAGGCAGGAAGTAACCGATTTCGGGGAAAGGGATTATAGGAAGCCGAAGAAGGCAAACGGGAACGACGAGAACGGGAAAAGAGAAAATTTGATGGGGAGAAAATGAAAAACAAAACTTCACGGATATCACAGAAGAGACGAAGATTTTGACGGGGGATTTTTTTTTTAGGTAAATGCAGGGGAGAAAGCAGGAAAAGGAAGAGATGGGAGATTTTGATGGCCAGATTAAACAGGAGAACTAAGTGAATAGGAAAGAGATATTGGGTGACAGAGGGACATCGAGAGAAAGAAAGGTACGGAGAGAGAGAGAGAGAAAGTGATCGAGAAAAAAAGAAAGAAAGGTACAGAGAGGGAGAAAGTGACCCAGAAAAAGCGAAAGGTACTGGGAGCGAGAAAAAGGGAAAGAAAAGGTTACAGAGAAAGTAGAAAGAGAGATTGATCGAGAGCGAGTACATATTGGACTTTCGAATAAAAAGCACGTAGAGTTCTTATGTATACTATGGATAAAATATATCTATATAGAAAAAGAGTGAGAGAAAGCTAGAGAAAAAGTCACATGGAAAGCGCGTGCATGTCCTTCTGGGCAAACCTGGGAAGAGGAAGGGAGACAAAATGCAGAGAATGAGAGTGCGTGTGTGTGAGGAATAAAAGGGGAAAGAAAGTGCGGGGAAAGGCGGGGAAATTCGGGGAAAGAGAGAAAGGGAAGGAGGAAAGTGTGGTGGCGTTAGGGGAGAGAAGGACGATCTTAGTCCCATTCATTCGGATTTTATCTGAGCTCCCATGCACACATAAATAGTGTGAGTGGAATTGCAGCCATGCACATACATACGGCAGTCCTCATCATATAACTCTGTTTTATTGGTTTTCTGTCCCCAGTCTTGATGCAAATTCAATGCTTCTTTTTGCTCTTTTTAGTTCCGTTTGCTTATGCTCTGTTGGGTGATTCTCTTTCACTCTCCCCTCATCCCTCTCTTTCTCCCTCTCTCTCCCTCCCTCTCTCTCTCTCCCTCTAACTCTCACTCTTTATCTCCCGCATTACTTCGCCCCTTCGTCGCTCACTGTTGTCAGGCTGTTGCTCCTTCTTTCCCCCTCCTGCCGCTTCCAACTTTTACTTTTTCGGAGGAGCAGGAGCACTTTGTGTGCTTGTGCATTTCTTCATTCTCAAGTGCTCCGTTCCGCCTGACACGTATGTATTTCCCGGCTGTGAGGACGGGAGAACGGGGAAAGTTGGAGATAAGAGGCTATGGAAGCCATAAAGTGAGAGGAAGCTCGCTCTTCTTCCCGGGTTATGCACAAATAAATAGTTTGTCGCTTAAAGATTGAGTTTTGTGGGAGACGAAACGAGGGCGGAGGAGGAGATGAGGGAGAGACGGGGGGAGACAGAGGAAATAAAGGATTTTTGTTATTGAGCTTCCATAATTTCCATTGCCGCAGAGCGCGTTCCCTTCCCCTCTTTCTCTGATTTCCCCCTGTCTTCCATGTCGTTGGCAGCCACTCGGGAATATAATTCCGGCTGGAAGGGAGGGAGAGGGGGAGGGAGAAAGTGAGGGAGAAAGGGCGAGAGAGAGAGAGAGAGAGAGAGGAAGGGAAAGAAACTTTGTTGAATAATGAAATCTCCCATGATGTCCTTATTGCTCCTGGCGTGTAAAGGAAAATTATAAAATTCCGACTAATCGCCGGATGGATTCTTCCTCATGCGTACGCGCATAAATGCATGTACATATTTATTTCCGGGAGTATGTAGTAAGCTTTCTCTACAACGGCTGAGCGAAAACAACCTCCGTTAAATCGTTATAGAGAAAAACTATTATGTAAGCATATGAAGTGTGGGAAAGCATCCCGTAACAGGGAAAAGATTCAAACCGTTATGGGAGGATTCCAATTTTCCTTTGTTTTGTGGAGAAAAATCTCAGTAAAAAAAGTGTTATGGAGAATAATTCTATCATTGAAAACCAGCGGGACTCCAGAATTACGTTACAATACAAGACACAAGCCGGTATAGGGAGGTCAATTTTAAAGTGTATAGAAATGCCCATCGAGTCTTCAGAAGCAAATATGATCATGTCCGCGCGGCTTTAAATTCAAATGGGCAATTTTCATACCTTCTTAATCCATAAAATGATCTTTAGAATTGGGGAATTTGCAGTTTTTCAGTTTCGTGCTTTGTTCGAATGCAGCAGTATACATGTACAGTCGATTCTCTCTATAACGGGGTCCCTTATAACGGAATTCTTTCTTAATATATCCTTCTATGATGGTGGCAGAAAATGCTATCCTCAAAATCTTTCTCCAATTGATGGCATAGAAATTTCTTTTCTCCAAAACGGTTTTTCGCTATAACGGGAAAAATGTGCTGATTTAAGAGGAACCATTATAGAGAGTCGACTGTATGCTTCTTATTCCGGGATACAATGGATGTAATGTACACAATGTGTTCTCATTTGGAATCGGGGGGAAGTGCGGGACCTCGCTGGCCTGCCTTCCTCCGAGCTGTTTAAAAGGGCGTGGAGGCAGGGATGTTGAAAAAAAGCATGGGCACAAGGGTGGAAAGAGGGGAAGAAAGGCGGCGGAGGAGGTGAGGGAGGAGGTGGAGGAGGAGGAGGAGGAGGAAGAGAGGAACAAAGAAAACATTGGAGACTCCGAGTTTGAATTAAGGTCGGGTTACATGTCCTCCTCCTCTTGTTTCCTGCCTATTTGTGTAGGCTCCAATGATGAGAATATGAGCTCGGGCGTGGTTTCAAAGAGGATCAAAGGTTTTATTTTCTTTTTTTCGCCTTCCCTCCTCCCTATTTCTTTCACTTTCCCTTATTTTTGTTAGTGTCCTTGATTCCAATTTGGGGTGGTGGGGATTGAGCTGACCCCAACTTTTTTTTTGAGACGTATTCCGACGCACTTCTGTTGTTGATTTAGAGGGAGACTAATATCTCCGTGTGTTTTTTCTCCGGAGGGAAGTGATCTCTTGGTCGGATGGGGAATGATAATTTCCCTCTAAGCTGTACTTACTCAGACTTACGACGGCCGAAAGGTCTGGGCTTGATGAAGATTCTCTCTTTTGCTTGGGAAAACCTGAGGATCTGTGAAGTTAATGAAGGGATTTAGTTTGTCTTTGCCGTTTATTGGATGGTGAAACAGAGGACTGGGCAGAATTGAAGAATTGGCAAAGTGAACGAATTTTTTGCCCATTGTGAAAGGGGAAAAAATCGAATTTCGTACTCTCTTAAAACACACAGAGACCGTAAATTTTGGAGCATCACTTTTTCCAGTAGGAGAAAGATGAACCCTGGAATTACAGGAGGATTTGGTCCCCCCGAATATGATTGGCACCATTCGCGTACATTCCTTCTACGGGCATGGCTTTCTCCTTGGACTGGATCCATGTTATTTTACCGTGGGGGATGTACCCTTCCCCGTATTTTCCGCCTCGCCTCATCGAATATGGGACCTGGGAAAGTCAAGAAGAGGGATTTCAACGTTGATGTAGAATTTTATTGAGGTAGAAAGAGAGAGAGAGTGAGTGAAAGAAAATGGAGGAAATGGTAGTGGCATACATGCATGCATAAATCCAGGGAGAAAGAAGACTCACATTTACTCCGACGCGGAAAATTCCGTGGACTTTAACAATGGAAAATGTCACTGGGGAGCATAAATGTATTTATTCATAAATATTTGAGTGTTTGTGGGACAAAGGAGAAGGGAAAGGTGAAAGGG
Organism: Disparrhopalites patrizii; assembly: GCA_034698585.1. Taxonomy (NCBI): domain Eukaryota; kingdom Metazoa; phylum Arthropoda; class Collembola; order Symphypleona; family Sminthuridae; genus Disparrhopalites; species Disparrhopalites patrizii. The sequence continues at coordinate 12,083 of JAQGBT010003774.1, read as the reverse complement.
AGGGAGGCGACAGAAAAAAAGGGTGTCACTGAGGCCGGAATAAGGAAGCAAAAACTTTGGTGAGGGAATAAACAGAGGAGAAAACAGTTGAGAAATATTGAATCGGAGAGAAGAGAGAAAAGTGAGACGTAAATAGTAAGGGATAGAGAAGAACGGAGAGAAAGAAGTATTAAGCAAGTGAAAGGGAAATTACAAATTTATTGACAAATAGAAGGAGAAAGGAAGAGAAACAAAGAGAAAGCAGAAAGGACAGCAAATGGAAGAGAAGGAAATGCATGACGGACAAAAAGAGAAAGTGCGCGAGAGCGAAAGAAATCAAGCGAAATCAAGAGGGAAGGACTGAGAAAACAAAGGAGAAAGAAATAGAAAGCAAAGAGAAAGAGAAAGCAAAGAAGAAAGCAAAGAAGAAAGAGAAAGCAACGGAGAAGGATATAGAAAGCAAAGGAGAAAGAAAGAAAGCCAAGAAGAAAGAGAAAGCAACGGAGAAGGATATAGAAAGCAAAGGAGAAAGAAAGAAAGCCAAGAAGAAAGAAAGAAAGCAAAGAAGAAAGAAAGAAAGCAAAGAAAGAGAAAGCAACGGAGAAGGATATAGAAAGCACAGCAGAAAGAAAGAGAACGCGAAGGAGAAAGAAAGAGAAAGCGAAGGAGAAAGAAAGAAAGCAAAGAGAAAGCATAGAGAAAGAGAAAGCAAAGGAGAAAGAAAGATAATGCAAAGAGAAAGAGAAAGCAAAGGAGAAAGAAAGAGGAAGCAAAAAAAGTAGAAACAAACAAAAAACGGAGGATGAACAGCGCAATTGGAGGGAAAAGTGAAAAAGAAAGAGGAAATAGCTTGAAAAAGAAATAGAGAAAGTTAAAATGCGTACTATAAGGCGAAAAACGTGAATGCGAAATAAAATTCAGCCTCAAGTATTAGGACAGACGAAAATAAAGTAGGAGCATGTGAACATTAACTGAAGATAAAAGAGACCGGAGTTCGCCAGGAGGCAGGAAAGATTTCAAAAAGTTATAGTAGGTAAACCCAAGTGTCAACATTTGATTTCCGCCTCTTCCCGCCCCGTAAAATCTTCTGCAGTCCCCACCCAAAGTATACAACAAAGTCGTGGGTGAGATTTTGTAACAGCAAAGGTACATGCATACATTCATCGGCGCATATCTCAGCCATGCATCCTTAAAACCCGTGTGAATTTCCCTCTGCTGCTGTGAACCACGTCCGCTCTGCGAGGATACGGAAGAAAAGAGTGGAGGAAATTTATAAAAAAAAATCCCCAGAAATTGTATACGCACGTCGAATGACATTTATGTGGTGACTTTCTTTTTTTTTTTTTTGCACACCCTCATCGTCTCATCCATGTATGTATGTTTCTGTATTGTATAAATACATGGAAAAGACCCAGAAACGGATGGTGTGAAGATTCACTTAAAAAAAGTTTTTTATTTACTAGTTCCCATCTTTCCACACGCTATAGAAGTTACCAGGAGGGTGCTATGCACATTAAAGAGTGTTTGGATCTGTTGAAAGGGAGAAAAGATAGAAAAAAAGTGTGATTCTTTGGCTCCAATTTTAGATTTATCAACGTCATGTGGTTGCCTTCGAGACAGGATCGGGATAAATAGGGGAAAAATTTATAACCTTTAAAGGCTTCCTTCCACTTACACAGATCCATCTTTTTTATTTTCTTCCTCCTCCTCCTCCTTCCTCTCTTGCCTAGATGCTCCTTCTGGACACTTTTTTTTCTTTGCTATTATACTCCATGTATCCTATTGTGTTTGCGTGAGAGCAGTAGTAGTAACGCGGAGAAAAATAGAAATCACTGGATTATATGTATGTATTTGTGCGAACTAACGGAAAGCATTTTTTAGGGGATAAAGAAATGGGGGCTTTTTTGGGGGCGGGGAGACATTCCTTTTGAAGTCAGCTCTCATTGTGGAGAAATGGATTTGCTTTTGTGATTTTCCCAGGGACGTGCTATTTTTGAGTGTGGGGAACTTTTAGTAGCTAGAAGGAGAAGAAGAGATACGTGGAAAGCTTTTCAAAATGTGGTTTAGAAGAGAGATCTGAAATGGAAGATGTATAGCTTCACATATTGTGGCAGCAGAGGTAGAGAGAAGATATAGTTTAGAGGAGAGATATAGAGGCAGAGGTGAGTTTGTGAGAGAGATATAGGTACTGATAAGAGAGATAAGCCAGAGAAAGAGGCCGTAATGGAGGATGCGACTGAGAAAGAGAGAACACAGAAGAGAAGTAGAGAAAACTAAAAATGAGGATAATAGAGATGAAATAAAGGAGAGCAAGAGAGAGAGAGAAAGTCATCCTATAAATAAACTTTAATAATCCTTTTTCCTAGTAAGAAAATGTAGGTTAGATCCCAGTAATTTGTAGCAAAAATTCCTATTAGCTATAAACACGAATTCCAAATTAATAACGTCCAAATCCTCATTGCTAATCTGAATTTCCCCCGCCCTTGCACCCCTCCGGAAATAGAGCTCCGAACGAATACGAATAATATTCGAATTCGAACGGAATCGAATCCAAATGTTCCGGATTCGGTTCAATTCGAACCGTAAACGAGTACAAGTAAGCACCGAAATTGCTTCTTAAAACGAATCCAGGCCGAATATAAATCTAGAATGAGTTTGTGTGTAAATCCGAGTTGAATACGGATACGAATTCACAAAATACTCGATTGTAGTGATCCATTGGGTTTCCATAATTTGTCTAGAAGGCGCGAGTTTTGCACATGTATTTAAAACTTTAGTTTTACATGTATTTAGTCATTATTAGGCCTTAAACGACGATATTTTGGACTAGCTTCGAATTGGATTCGAATCCAATTCGAATACAAATCCGAATGGAATATTTTTCGAATTTAAGAAGCGAATACAAACCGAATTCAAATCAGAATGTCGTTCATTTTTCAAATCCAATTCGGGAGCATTATTGGATTATTCGAAAAACCCATCCGAGTCCAAATGGTAGCAATAAAAGAGTCAAATTTTCAAGTTCCAATCGAATACAAACCAAATCTTGAAAATAAATCTTGAAAATATTCGAGTCGTTCCGAGCTCTGTCCGAAAGCCCCCAGTCAAAATGAGGTGATCTCGTGAATAATTCTAATTAAATGTGTACGTATGTACATGCCCTTCGGAGTTCAGCCCCGTGTAATTCGAAGGAAAAAGGGAAGAGCAGAATGACAAGAATCCTGACATGAAGGCTAAATTCGTTAAATGTTATTATTATTAGCAATTGCGACGGCCTCTCGTAGTACACCTCGTCCTTTGCCTTTCGGGAGGGAAAGTAGTTCAAATGACGGGAGGAGATGGAATCCTGGAGGCGAAGGGAAAATGTGAGTGTTTGGAGGGAAGGCAAGGATGGCTGGTTGGGAAATGGTTTATTGTACATAGTTGTACATTGCTGCATGTATATCTGTAAGAAAGAACGTTATATAAAGGCTGGAGGACAGTAAAGAGGGAGAGAGACGAAGGAAAATGACATTAAGTCCCAAATAATGGTTGTGGATGCTCTTTTGGCGTCTCTAAAAAAAGGGAGTACAAACGCTTTTTGGGGCCCAAAAGAATTACAAAATTGCATTAGGTTATGTGTGGAGAATTAATGAAAAGAGTTTCAGATATTAAAAGTAACCAAGATAATGAAGAAAGTTGAGCGTGCGGAGCGGACGGGCGTAATACAGGGTGGGTCGTATACCGTTAGAAATTTGGATATGTGTAGGCATTCCAGTGGAAAAAAAAAGTGGCGGGAATATTATATAAAAATATGACTCCCGTCATACAAAACTACGTGCCGAGAGACTGACTCGGAGGGCGAGGGCGATGAATTGCATGATGAGAGCAGGGAAGGGGAAATGGCATAAATTTTAATTTTCTTAAAAAGACAAAAGGACACAAAAAAGTAGGTTATGTGTGGATGGCTTAAAAAAAGCGGTTTCCTCTCGCCCCAGACAATTTTCCCGGGCATCTTCAGAGTAAGGAAAGAGCGAGGAGAGAAGCTAATGCAATTTTGCACGGACGGCGACGTAATAGGTGAAAAAAATATTTTTCATATGTATATATACACTTCTCTTTTGTCCCTGTGCGTGTTCGTGTTACGGAAGAAAAGGGAGATTTCCCATCTGCTTTTTCCTGCTGAAATCCATCTCTTGTATCCTTTCTTTTGTGGTTTTGGGAGGAACAGTCCCCTTTTTTTCTTGTACGATCCTAGCCCAGCGCATTAGCTGGAGGTTTGTAAGCCCGTCATTGTTCTGTGTGGGCGTCTCTTTGTTAATCTAGTTTGATCTTCTGGGATGGAAGGGGTAGTTAGGAAATTGGACTCATCAGAGAGTCGGGAAATATTATTACATCAACAGGAGAAAAGAAAAATGAAAGGGAAACGAAATTTAGGTAATGAAATAAGATCCATAATGGAAAAGATACGAGAAATTGGAAGGAAAAGCGTATGAATCGGGTAGAAACAAACAAATAAGAACAAAGAAAAATACGAAAGAGAAAGGGAAAACCAATTGTCTGAGAAAATATACGACAATTAAAACAAATTTTTGTTTTCGGAAAGATGTCAGATCAACGAGAAATAGAAACGAGAGAAAAAGGTAAGTAGGAGACGTTACAAAAGAGCAAGTGAGAAAAGAAAGGTAGTGAAAGCTACACAAAAAAGGAGTGAAAGCAACAGAAAAAAGGTAGTGCACGCAACAGAAAAAATGTAGTGAAATCAACAGAAAAAGGTCGTGAAAGCAACGAAAAAGGTAGTGAAAGCAACAGAAAAAGGTCGTCAAAGCAACAGAAAAAAGGTAGTGAAAGCAACAGATGCAAATAGTGAAAGCAAGAGGAATACTCGACGAGAAAGCCGGAGAAAAGCCGAAGAGAAAGGACAGAAAAATCACACGAGAAAGCAACAGAAAAACAGTAACTTGAGAAAAAATGCACAAGAAGGCGACAGAAAAAGAGAAAACAGTTGGAAAATCGAACAGCATGGAAGGCAAAATGAAACGTGAAAGCATAAAAAAAAAAGCGAGAAGGTAATTAAATAGAAGGCGCGGGAAGCGAGAGAGCCCACGAAGATATAAAAGTAAAACTGGCGAAATATACGGGAAAGCACGCAAAGGAAGAGAGCCCCCGAAGAAATAAAAAGGAAGGCAAATAAGATAGAAGAGAAAGCCAGAGAAGATGGGAAAATTAGCAAGTGCAGAGAATCAGGGAAGAAAACAGTGAAGGCAGTGTATAAGTAATGGCAGAAAAGAAAGTTCCAAAGCGAGACTGCGTAGGAGAAAGTATGTGGAAAAGAAAGGAAAGGAAGACGGAGGGAGAGTGTGTTGGGAGGAGAATAAAATAAAGGAATGAGCGTAGCTGAACCAAGAAACGGTTATTGTTTATTGTAACGAGAAGCAGCTGTGGTAAATGACTACACAAAAACTGCACCCGAATGCTTTCTCTTCCTTTGCATCTCCCCAATTTTTTTTTCTCCAGATTCTCAGGACACTTCATGCCCTCTTGTTTTTCCTCCGTTTCCTGGAGCAAGAAACTTTATACTAGATTCTAGTAGTAAATATTCCCTTAATTATACCATGGCGAATGCCTGGTTGTCTGCACCCACAGGAGTACACACACTCACCAAAGTAATTTGACCACCTTTGGCGCTACACTTTTTCTGAGAAAAAAAAATACTCTTGCGACAACATGTGTCCTTCTGTCGAGGTCAAACACTTTCTCCTTTAATTTTTAATTTGAAATAAGACCTTCTTTCCGGTGCGGGCGTATCCTGGAAGAAATTGTAGGGCTCCGGGGAAGCAATGACGTTAGCTAGTAACGAAATTTCACTTTCGTCCTGCATATTTTACGTCTAATGACACATTCCAGGCATGGTCGTGTACAAATGAAAAACGCAGAGTAACAACAAACATGACAAAAAATTCAAAAGATCCTGATTGCGTGGAGCAGCAACCTCGTTCTAGTGCAATGTGTGCACTAAAAATTTTTTTCTTCAAAAGATTAAAAAAAAAAGAAACGAATACAAAAATCTTTTAATGTAGCAGAAGAAAATCCTTGAAGACAAGAAAATTCTTGTTAAAAAAAGTAACTAATTGCATTGAAAAGAGTCCGTAGGAAAAGTAGATAAAAGTTTCCAGCAAATAGCAAAGAAATTGTAAAAATAGAGAAAAAATTCTCTAAAATTTAGAAAACAAATTAAAAAAAGAATATTTATGAAAATTAGGGAAAACTCTAAAAAATAGAAGCAAACTAAGAAAATATAGAACACTATTCCGAAAATAACGGCAATTCGAGAAAATAAAAAACGTTCTCCAGAAAATAGCTGCAAAATAAGAAAATATAAAACATTCTACAGAAAATAGCAGCAAATCAAGAAAATATTAAATCTCCACAAAATAGCCAAGGAATTATAAAAATAGAAAAGAAATAATATAAAACAGTCTAAAAGATACAAATTGATAATCCCGAGAAAATTGAGCTTGAAGTACATATTTTTTCTGGAGTTTTCCTCAGAAATGGCGTCTAAATAATTGTTTTGAACGTCTCATGACGTCTGAACTTCTCCCAAGAATATTCTGCCCCTCCATAAGTGTGGGTGAAGCGTACCGTATTTATTAATTTTTTTTACCCTGGAAGAATATTCCTCTAAGCTACTTTATCTCCTTTGCCAATGACCGCAACGGAATCGATGGTGCAAGATGATGGATCCATGTTGTTGTATTCTCTCCAAGGAATATTTATGACGCTCAGCCTGACCCATTTATTTTATTGGAGGAAATTGCATACGAACGCTGTATGGGGGCCAAAGTCCGGACTTTTGGCTGCTGCTCAAAAGAAATATCCTTCCCAAGAAAAAAAAGGGTTATAACAATTTACTCCAGGGTTTTCTTTCTCTCATCAAAAACCGTTGTAAATACATAACGTTCATGTTTGTGTGGTTCTTCCCCCCACAAAAAAAGTGCAGCTAATAATACCAAAAAACAGGCCAATCAATAGGCAAGAGGACAAGGGGAAGACGTCAGTGGTGTGGTGATGGAAGACAAATGTGACCGAGACCTTGTCCTTTTGTTCAACAATTGAATTGACTCCACGTCCATCATCCAAGTCGTTTGTTGGTTGTCTGATGTCATCCGTGGAAGATGTATTATTATTTATTCCCTTCCTCAGTGGCCACCGGCAATGAATATTTTAACACGCGGCTCTTTCCATTTTACTATCCATCTTCACTTCTTGTCAAGGTTATTTAAGCATTGAGGAGGGAAAAAATCGTGCATGCTAGCAATGTATTAAAATAATAATCACCTTAATCAAGATGACATCAACAAAGGGACGTGTAATGTGGTCTGAATGGGAAATTTGTTAGAGGAGAACATCAGAGAGAGAGAGGGAGAGAGAAAAGGCTTGGGTATAAACCTTAATTTAAAATTGAGCTTCCCACCTATTCATTTAATGCTGATCATATAATATGCAAAAAGTACGACTTGGATTGTATAGAAGAATTCCCTTTATTAGTGTCCAAAAAGGCGGAGTTGATTGGATACGTGACAAAAGGGAAATGTAGGGGGAAGGGAGAACTGGCAAGGAATTTATTGCTGGGGAGAGTTAATGGAGTGTGAATGTTGGTGGGGAGAAATAATATACTAGATAGATTTGGCTCTCTTCGAGATGAAGGACCTTGCACGGGTCGGGCTGGGGCTAATCATGGAATATAACAGAGAGGAGATGAGGACGATATGATGAACTCATCGATTGTTTCAAAGAGATTCTTTCCTACTTTTCTTTTTGATTATTATTTCTCCGTTGTCTTGATTATTTTGATATGTATTGGAGCTCCACGTCTCATGTTGGTTATGGGCTCTCTTCTGGGGGAATGGAGAGGTTTTATTGTATGGGTTGGGGATGGAGAGGGAAATGTATGGGAGGAATTACATTGTATGAGATTTACGAACGCATTTATTATATTGGGTGGTGGGACTGGAGATGGAAGGGAAATAAAATGGGTGGTGATGGGTTATAGGATTTTTTTTTTGCGGGGTTTTTATTGTTTGCGTTGGATTTTATTGCAAGATACACTGTTGTAGGGAGAATGTGAAGGAATGGACGAGTGGATTTTTCTTTTCATTATCGGCTTTATTCTCTCTATTTTGTCTCAAGCACCTATTTCCCTTCCTCTCTCCTTTCTCTCTCTAATTTCCCTTTTTCCTTTCTCTCCTTTTGTCTCTCTGTAATTTTTCCATTTTCCCATCTGTTCTCCTTTTCTCTCAATAATTACCTTTCCCTTTCTGTCACTAATTTCCTCTTTTCTTTCTCCAATTTCCTCTTTTCTCTCTCTAATTTCCTCTTTTCTTTCTCCAATTTCGTCTTTTCTGTCTCGAATTTCCTCTTTTCTTTCTCCAATTTCGTCTTTTCTGTCTCTAATTTCCTCTTTTCTTTCTCCAATTTCGTCTTTTCTGTCTCTAATTTCCTCTTTTATCTCTTTTCTCTTTCTAACTTCCTCTTTTCTCTCTCTAATTTCCTCTAACCTGTCTTTAATTTTTTTTCTCTCTCGAATTTCGTATTTTCTCTGCCTCCTTCCCTTTTTTCTCCTCTTTTCTATTCTTCCGTTTCTCCTTCTCAAACATTGTGCATATAAATTTCGTATGTCAATATGTAAATGTTTTCTGATGCAATTCCTAAAATGCTAATGTATCGTCGGTTTTTTGTTCTCTTTTCTATGTTGGATTCCTTCGCCCTGGACAAAAATAAATTCCTTTGGATTCATTCTAATGTTCTTATCTCCGGCTGGACGAAAAATTAATTCCAAACTACTTTTCACTATTAAAGGTAAGCAAAATCAATTAGCACATTTTAACTCCGTAATTTACATTACTTGTGTGCATGTTTGTCTTTGCATAACGTATTTTCATATACGGCATATATGTATACATACATATAATGGCACTCATGACATTTGCTCGCGAGCATTCCGGCATTTACATGAGATAAAGTAAATTGACTTTTGCTGTGAGTAGAGCATTATCACTTATTCCTTAGTGTTTTTGATAAGGTCTAACACCTTTTAGCAATTTCTCAGGCTGTGTCCTGTGGATCTTTTGTCACCTTTCCGGAATGTTTCCTCTTCTTTTCTCTGAACCGTAAGAAGCCCCTTGAATCACCTCAGTGTGTTTGGATGTTTCTGTTTGTTGTTTTCATTACGATAGATATAACTGGAGTCAATATAAATTCTTTTAAGAGCCACACTGCTCCTATAAGAGATAGTTCTTGTATTTTCTTGAAGACTCGGTAAAGCCACGACTCCATAATGCAAAAGGGGCAAGCTGATAGCGGCAAGGCGGTGTTGATGTGCTACAAAAGGCCTAGAATTTGGATCCCATTTTTTCCATCAAATTTTCTCCACCTTATCTCCCCTTTTCTCACGATGTAATACAAGGAGTCCCATCATAACGAAGCAGAACTGATGACGGAGCACTACCGAGAATGTCCATCCCCTGAAAAAGTGCTCCTTTTTGGGCGTAACCCTCAATGCAATTTTAATCAGGGATGAAATTATACGGCCTCCCCCCCCCATTTTTTGATGAGACGATCATCTCCTTTATTATGCACATTATATTATTATCTCCAACCACTCGCACCGTCTCGCTCCTAGACCTATCCGTTATTCCTCTTTGGCTGGAGGGCGACAATAACAAAATAACATGGAGGAGGAGGAGGAGGAGGATGTTTATAAACCAATATGACACCAGGAAAAGTTGACAGGAGTGTGTGACAGGGACGAAAATTGTCAATTTTCCCTCGATTTAATCATCATGGAAGGAGGACGTGGTGCATTTGAGGGCTGTTTTGCACATGTTCAAAAGAAAGCCTCTCGTCCTCCTCCTCTTCCTCGGAATTCCCCTTTCTTGTGTGGTCTCACATATTGTTGTGTACATAACCCTTTTCCTCCCCCAACTGATTCCTACAAGGAAATTTTTGGGGACAAGAGCGAGGAATTTTTCATTACAGAAAAAAGGCGGTGTCTCTCTCGTCTCTGTCGCTTCCGTCACAATTCCATGACAATCACAATTTTGGCCCAGGAATCGATCATGCATTTTAACCAGGCTTTTTTGATAATCCTCTCTTTGTCTGGCATCATTAATGTTTGGGCTGGGGAAATGCCGTGATATTATTGATGATACGCGTAAATGGGCGTCTTGTGAGAGCTTCTGTTTTTTCTGTGTATTTCTATTGAAAAAATCCACACATACTTTCCGTGCATTGACAAGGAAGTGATGGATCTTACTTTTGATTGTTACATACATATTTGTATATACATATGTATGACATAAAATAGGCTAAATACTTCCCCCATTTGTGGGTTCTGGAGAAGGTCATTTAGCAGGCAGAGAAGGAAAACAATTCAAGGACGTAATTTTGTGGGTCATTATTTGTTTTTATTTATTTTAATTTATTTTATTGTTCACTCTGTCACCTTCGATTGCAAAGGAAATTGGACTCCCTTAATATTCCCTGTAGGAAGAGGGGAATTAATGGGGAGACGTTTATATGAAACAAATGTCGAAATGAGTACAAATCACAATAGGACATCTTCATTTCTTCATTTGGGACAGTGATGAACGTGGCTAAATGACTAGATGCTACGGTTAAATGGACGCTGTAAGACGGAAAAAACATATGATGTAAAAAAATGTATAATATATAATTTATTCCGCTGAGTGCTTCTCCAAAGCACCGTGCAATTACTGGGAAAGAATGGCATTATTACACCTTGAGATTCTTCTGGGAAGGAGGGAAGATATTTATTATGATGATAAATTTTGTTTTGTTTCAAAAAAAAATCCGTATAGGATACAAGTTCTGCTGGTTTTTTTTCACCTAGCTTGAAAAATCCTAAATCACCCTCCGTAATTCCCCCCTTTTGCTCCTTGTTTTATCCCATATTTTATTGTGCTAGCTCAAATAATGAGTTTTTGGGGGTTGACACTTGAAATGTTGTTTTTAATGTGAGGAGGAGGCGCGGCGGAGGGGAAGATGAATAGGACAGAAATTTTTGACATGCGTGATGATGTCAGTGTGCAGACGGTCCTTGTGCATCTCCGTATTTACGTGTATTAATATGTGTTTTTCTCCTTACATAAACAATCCGTCATGAAACCTGCTTTTTTTTTTGGGGTAGGTTCTTGTTTTTTCTCTCTCTCACGGATGAATTTGTACCGCTTTGAATCCTTTTGTTAGGTCCAAGTAACGTTGGAGCTCTTGGTAGTTGTGATGCAATTTAAAAAAAAAATACTTTGTTACATAATGTGAAGGAGGCTAACACAGATTTGGTGCAGAGGTCGGATTTAAAAGAGAGAAAAAGAAGGGAAAATGATGGATTTGCTGACGGAATGTTTTGAAATGAGAGGAAAAAGTCGATAGTTTTTTTTTTCTTGTTAGCGTATGCATAATTTTGACAGATCCGTTAGATGTAAAAATGAATGCTGGGCTTGACTTATGTTCTTGGGTCATATCTGCTTACGGTATACACATTAGTGGGTATTCATGTGCATAGGATTTGAGTGCATATGGTACACGTACATGTGTTTAGAGGTAGGTGGGTCGGAATACATGTGAGATCTATGATTTTTTTACGCAGTTTTTTACGAGTTGAAGTAATGCAAGCTTTTGACATTGATTCTTGTAATGAGAAAAATATTACCAGTGACTTGGAAGGGGGAAGCAATTCTTCTGGGGAATTTCTACAAAAAAAAAAGAAAAAAGGAATTTGATGGCGGAATAAAAAACGGGGAGGTTTGGGTAATCAGACAGGCAGTATTATTATTGTTATATAAAAATTTCTACTCTACTTTCGTATAGATATGTAATGAATGGCTGTCGCTGAAGAAAATTATGATGAGGGGAAATGAGGATAATGCGCTCTGCAAATTTGTCTGTCGTGCCTCTCATTTACCCTCAAATGTTTTCTCTTTTTTCCTCTTCTCCCGTTTTTCTCCTTTTTTCCTAAGGTTTCCACTCTTTTTCTTTTCTCCTTTTTTCCCGTTTTTCCTCTCTTTTTCTTTTCTCCTTTTTTCCCGTTTTTCCTCTCTTTT
>JAQGBT010003773.1:0-18519 GCA_034698585.1 Disparrhopalites patrizii | reverse complement strand
AGAGAGAAAATAATAAGAAAAAAGAAAAGGAGGTAAAGAGAGAAAATAATAAGAAAAAAGAAAAGGAGATAAAGAGAGAAAATAATAAGAACAAAGAAAAGGGGACAAAAAGCGACAGAAAAGAAGAGCAGTTAAAGATAAAAAATAATAGGAAAAAAGAAACGAAGACGAAGAGCCAGAGAAACGAGGTACAGTTAAAGAAAGATACCAGAGTTGAATATATATTGCCATGTATTACAACTATGGGTGTAAATTACCATAAATAAGGTAATTTAAGATGAAAGTAAATATTAATAAGTCTTTATTAGACTGAGATTATAAGTTAGAATGAATCATACTCGTAGATAGAATAAAGTATGAAGCATTATTAAATGATAGAATAATAATATCAAAATAGAATAGAAATAATAAAATAGATAGTGCATGACTGAACGCGACTATATGCCATAACATTACAGTCGTTAATTCATGTCATCACTCCTTATTAACGGTGTTTTTAAAAATATTTTATATGTGATATTTCCCCTTTTTCTCCAACGGTTCCATGAGTCCATAATTCAATGAGTCCGTTCCGATAACTAAGTCTCAATCCATCATCTCATCATCCAGTAATCAAATGAAACAAATGTCTTTATATAGACTTTGAAATCCAGTAAAAATGTGCGGATTTAAATTCTGATGACCTTCGGATTTCAAATATAAAGTAGTCTTGAACTTGCTCCGGTCTGATTATGTAATCCAAGATGACTTCCAACATCAACCAGATTTGATGAACGATTACAATCAGATTGAAACAAGCTAGAAACTTTTCGCAATTTCTTCTCAATCTTTCGAGACTTCTGAAAACCTTAAATTACCTCATTATAAAGAGAATTACGTGAATTATCTTTGGATTCAATCAATATTTCAGTTACAAAATCAGATTTTCCAGTATCATCAGAATAATCAATATAATTTATCGGACATATATCAACATGAGTCACTAGACACACCGAAATTGGGAGGGGGCTAAATACTTTGTTGGCCATGAATTTTGGCTTTTTCGGTTGTCATGGTAACGTACCCAGCTCGTTCACGAGATACTGCGAATTTGTTACCATGGCGTTGTAGCACATTAGTTGCTACATATGTGTGCCCAGAATTATAATTTTAATTATAACACATAAAAAGTTATCGTAAATTTAGGTAAGATATGTAGGGGGGCTAAATACTTTTTGTTGACATTGTAGATGAGAGCGTCAAATGTTGGATAACGAATGACATGTGTATCCATCTGAGCTGGAAATAAATGCATCCATTTCCATTCTCGGAGGAGGTTGACCAACTCGGTGCGGGCCGACAATGAGTCATTTTTGGAGCCAGGGGAAAGCCTTTGTTTTGTTCCCTTCCTTTCCCCATCGGTCTCGTCTAACACGTATTACATATGGACTCAAATACATTACATACACCTACTCAGACTCTGAGCTGAGCAAAGGACAGTTCCTCTAGGAAATACACCCCAAATGATTGCCAGGACTAAAACTGACCCAACAGGCCAAAGTCTCCATCCCTCTGCAGGCATGAATGAGTGAAAAAATGTTTCAACTGAAAAACAAAAAAAAAGAGTAGACGGAGATATGTTGAGAGTTTGAGAGAGATAAAGTAAAGGGGAAACATGACATGAAGTTTAGTATTTCCACGAAGGAAGTACCATTGGAGTATGTAATTGAGAAGCGTGTGTGTGAATTAGTTGGAAATATATTGTAGTAAATATATTTGTAGTAAGTGGTAAAGTGCAGGGGGGAACACTTCCCCATTTTTCCCACTATACGCTATAGGACACACATGTGTCTCAACCAGCATAAGTTGTAATTCAGACCGTAGGCCATATATTACTAAAAACTATACCCACGATGGACGATGGAGCTTTGGGCTCTCAATGAAGGTTTCGTCTGGACTTGTACTGTATATATAATATATATAGAATATATAATAACATCCCCACATATTTTTGTTGGTCCCTTCTTTTATTCCCTCTGGAAAAGTGGTAAAAAATATGTTTAAGTTTGGAGGGTGAACACATTTTTTTTTCTTGGCAACTGACTAACACGTACTTAAACACAGGCATTCTAGGGACGTTTTTTGTTAGTGAAATGAGCCTTTTATTCACTGGCTAATGCTTATGTGACGGCACATCCCATGGATTCTCTGTTGGGAAAAAAAAGTTTTTGAGGGTGTGACCTCATGCAGGATAGGATGGATGATGATCTATTATTATATTAGTCTCTTGCACTTGATCCTCGTCATCACAACATCCTCAACAATTCCCCAGTATTTTTATTTTTTAATGTTTTATTTTTTTGTCAAATAATTTATCTCACCTGTACACTTCCGTTCTGTCAGCGACACCCAATATCGTCCTTTGCTCTACTTTTTTTTGTAATCTTTACCCATTTATACCTGTGCTGAATCCGCAGTTAATTTAATCCTGTTTTTGTCGGGTCAACCAACATTATACTGGGCTCTTTTAATATATTTATTAGGTATATATAATGTATATTGGATATGAGGATTGTGTGACTCATTCTATGGCAGCTAAATCCAGAATTTTTGCACATTTTCAATGCATTTGTGTGCGTGTTTTTTGCAACTTGTGTGATCCTTTACCTGCTGGCGGGTTTTTCGTCTTAAAAAAACAAAACAAATAACATAAATTTAAATAAGCATGGAACTTCTTCAATCAACAATCCAACTAAATAATTCAACAGTTTGTTTTGTTCCGAGAGGATATATTTCACGCTGGGGAATGTGAATAATAGTGAATTATGTGTATACTTTTTTTAATCCGAATTAACAAAGTGTGGATGAATTACTGTAACGGTTGAGGTTTGATAATAATTAACGGGGCTCACGCGAATGTAACAACTACTTACTTCAAGGAACTGTAAATGATAACCTTTATCGAGCTTAATTTGTCTCAGCTGGACTGAATGTAAGTAAGAATAACTTTTTTTTTGGAGGAATCTGCTTAAGTTAATTAATTATATTATGAAAACATTGAAATTGTTGCTTAACTAAATTCTTGGTACGAATGATGTACAGGGGACCTTAGCTCTATAATTTCGATTTACTGCATCATTAAGGTGACGAATGAATTAGTAAATAAAACTTACTTTTACTTATGTGCCTACAATTTAAAAATAAAATTACAAGGCTTAAATGGAATAATATATAATATTGTCGTCAACTCCGAGGTTTGTGGTTTTAGATGGTTTTAGAGAGCCAAAAAGTTTGTACTAATATTGACTGACAATCATTTACTTGTTACTGTTGCACATTTTTGATTAAAAGAAAATCCAAAGTTGGCACAGCCTTCTAAAGTGGTTTAATTTTTCTAGTGAAATTACTCACTAAAAGCACTAAAGACGGACCCTTTTGGTGTTGGCCGAATGTTTAAAAAGCATGCGGTTCTGTGAGGGAAGAATCCTTTTTTTTTGGTTCCGCGTTAATGACATTAGTCAAGGGATTTGAAACATTCCTGGGAGTCTTGTAAATTATGCAAGATGTGTTTTCCCCTATAGTTTATATTTATAAATGTGGTTAAAGTGTGATCTCAAAGCAAAAGAACGTTACGAATGTGTGTTGTACTCCTATAGGTGTAACATTTCGTTAGCTATGTACAGTTTGTGATTTCGGTATTTCAAAAAAATATGTGTTCTCGTGGGAAGTTGCTGAAGATGATGTTGACTACTCCGAATCGGATGGTGACACGACGAAATGTATAAACATTACTTGATCATTCTGCTTATGTAATGTACCGTACCAGTTCGTGTATAGTATAATAATAGATTTTTCTAAAGGTTTAACTTGGGTTTTTTGGCAAACGCTGACGTAACTTCGGTTATAAGACAACTTCGGTGAAAAGAACTTCCGAACCGACGCGTGTGATAAGGGAGGAAGGGGGAGAGAGGAAAAAATAAATTAATAAAATAAAAAAAATACCCGGGTTTTTTATGAATGTTTTTGTATGGAATTTTTTGGCACACAGGCAAATTACGGAAGAACATGGATGGTTGGAAAATAGAGCGGCAAACGCAGAGTTTGAGTCAGTCACAAACCCGGGTTCTCCAGAGTCACACTCAAAATCTTCGACTCAATTTTACTCAAGTAAGTTATAACATTGACATATACATATAATATGTATATTATATATAATATACTATTTTTATTAATATACACACATAAACCCTTCAATTAGTCACTCAGTTCAAAACAATTTTGTACAGCTATTAAACCTCGTATGTACATTAAACCGTGGAGGTTAGCTAGGGAATGTGAAGTTTCTTGGTCCTCCTGTATTACCCTTGATTTCCAACCTACGAGAATCACAATTTTTTAAATCATTGACTGACTTCGTGTTATGATTCTGCAAATTCGACCCACAATTTATTCTCTGGTGTTTTCACAGGCATTACATTTCCACTTGTTCAAGCTTGGGTTCGAGATAATTAGTGTAGACAATTTCTTGGCCCTTTAACTTGACTGATTCCCTGTGCTAGGGATCGGTAGAAGATGTACCTATTCTACCTATATGTGTATATAATATATATAATATATACATTGTTAGGGAAATTCACGGACGTTCAGGTAACGAGTGATAACGATAATAGATCCCAGACAAAGAAAATACTTTGAAAATCCTAACAGTGAAACCTTGCTTTCAGATGTACTTACTTAAACGTTAGGCCAAAATGTTTGTGTAGCAACAGCAGTTAAATTCTCATTCGTAGAAGTAAGTACTGCAGGTGCTTGGTCATAGCTTTTGATGTTAATACAGAACTCCTTCAACTTTGAAGGAGGGTTCATCCTGTAGCTATTAAAAAGTGACTTTCTTGGAATCCCCAAGTTTCAAGATCAGTGCCAGCAGACTGGGGAACTTTGAACATGATATAGACGTATTTACAATTTAGCACTTCTCTAGTGCTTTACTTTTCGGAGGTCAATCATTACTACTAAAAGCTGTAGCCGGTGTGGATCTGAAGACAGACTGCAATTTCACAGTACATTAATAGTGAAATGGGGGAATGTGCGCTTTTTTAAATGTTTAAATCACAGTTGTGATTTTTTAAGCAACAAGACTGAGGATTACTCTCTTGGATTACTCACCCTTCTGAAGGCTGGTATGAATTTTTTCCCTCTGCATTAGGATGGTGGGACGTTAAACAGTTTGCCTGAAAATACATGGGGGGAGCAGATTGTCGAGTTGTCGACCTTATGTACTCCTTAATTTTTTTATTGTTTTGTTTTACATTAGATGATCTTTATCTCTAGAAATTATTGGACATATGTACATACATGGATGCAAGTGAAAAATATTTTATAAGGTTTTATGTATATTCATATTTTCATATATTTACGTTTTATTCAGCTAGAATGGTTTAAGGGGTGGCTTAAAAATTTAATAACTAAAATCTAAAATGATTTATTTTATTTGCGAATCAGTGCAAGTGAACCAGACACAAAGGTGTACGCGTCCCCCGACATTTGTTTACTTTGCACAAGGAGCTGCTAATTGATGCTGATCTGGATAGAACAGGCTCAAATTTTGCTTTAAGATCAGCTAGGCATTTATGCATAATCTTTTTAAAACAATGGTTGACTTTACGTTTTAATAATCTTGAGTATCAGCTTTTGGTAGCAAACTCTTTTTAAAACATTGTGCTCTGTGTGTGAAGGTAATTAACCATTATGAAAATGTATAGTAGGAGCAGGAGGCAGGAGCATATGGAAGAGTGAAGTCACAAATGGGATGTTCATCGCTAAAATTAGAACCACTTTCATTCTAGGAAAAAAGTGAATTAGTGAATGGGTTCAGTTTTGTATCTACACATACACACCGTAGTATCTTTAAATGAAGATTTTTACTTCTGTGAATTTCTCTTCGTAAAGGCTATAACTCCTACACCTGCCAATTGGTTATTAGTTTCAGAAGTCGTTCTATGATTTATTTTTTTCTCCAAGCAATTAATTGGATTGGAGCTTTGCAACTTAAGTGAACAGAACTGATCAAAGTTTTTCGAACGTGCAAGTGCAAATTATACACATTACCGGCAGTTAAAAAATGGATCTTGTATCTTCAAATGGTCTTACTAACTTTTTTTTTTGCTTGTGTACAGTTCCCGTCTATCATGGATGAATTTGAGGATGGAGATAACGGAAATAGTTCAGAAGAGGCTATTAAAAAGAAGTTGGAAAAAATGTCTTTCGGTGGATTAGAAGAAATGAGGATGCAGTTGCCTATGCAAATGCCAGGATTTGGTGATCCGAGCTTTAGTAAACTCTTAGGAGGCGGTGGATTAATGGGAGAAAGTAGTGTAGTGACGTCAGTTCGAAGTGAAAAGACCCAAATGTTTGCCTCCTCCAGATCTTCAACATTACAAAGTCAGAGTTCAGTGTCTTCAGGTTCAGCAATACCAACTAGTAACACTTGGATGAACATTTCTAGTGATGTATCTCAAGGAATGGCTGCTACAGTGTCAGAACTGAAGAATTCTAATGTGACGGCTACGAGCGGAGCAGCGGCACTAGGCGTTACGCGAAGTTTTTCATCATCGTCTGGGTTCCCTATTCCTGCTTCCACTTTTACCCGTCAAGAAAGTAGTACGAATACCGACAGCTCAATTAATTCTCCAGTTGGGGAGAGTAATACTACCACAAGCATGTCAATACCCTCCCTTGAGAATTTTGTGTCACCATTCCGTCGCCCTTTTGGCTTTCGAAACTTTGATAGACCGCTTTGGACAGATATGGCTGCCATGGGAAATAATGTGAAAGACAATCAACATTTTCGAATGACTTGGGATCCCTCTACTCTGCCGTCAATGAAAAGTTCCTCTAGTCATTTACAATTCAGCGCCTCACAGAGATCAGTCTTCCAGTCCATTAATGGATCATTTAGGTATTAATACGTTTTTACTGTTTAATATCCAATTATTTTTAAAAGTAAAAGGACTATTTACTGCTCATCGAAGGCAGTCATTTTATTTAATGCAACATGTTGAAAATTTTATGTCATATGCACAGGGCATACAAAGACCAGAGGGTTCTTTTACGGCAGTCGTATGGTGCTTCGGAGTCAGAATCGGAAGACGAGGATGATGATAATGATATTAAAATGATAATTTATGAACCAAGGAAAGGATTACAGTACCAGCCTAGGTTAGCAATTACAGATACACCGCAATATCCTCCTTCAGAAATTGATGACACCAGTTCTGTCGGAACAGTGGAACCCGATGACCAGTTAGGATTGTTTTATTTGGATATTTAAAAATTTTATATTTGATAAATATCTTATTCTTCCATGGAACAGCTACTTTATAATAACATGTTCCGTGTTTGTTATTAAATCACCCAGGAAGATAAAATCCGAACCAGGTTCGGAACCGATTACTCCAGAACACCGTCGCTGTCACAAAGTTGCTCAAGAACTTCTTTCTACCGAACGGACGTATGTTCGTATTCTTCATTTAATCGATCAAGTATTTCATTTCCGTGTGGATCAGGAAAACAGAGTTCAGCCTATGTTTCCTTCTGAAACCGTCACCCAAATGTTTTGTAATATAAAATCCTTGTACAAATTGCACAACGATCATTTGTTACCACAACTTGAGAAGAGGCTTAGTGAATGGAAAGAAGACAGCCCAAGAATTGGTGAGAGAATATTGCAGCAGTGGAAATGGAAACTTCATATTCAGTACAAAATTGATTATTTTATTGTGATGTTGCAGGAGATATAATGAAAGATTTCGCTCCATTCCTGAAAATGTACTCCGAGTATGTGCAGAATTTTGACAATTCGATCAACCTGATTAACCTGTACAAGGAGAAAAATACTAGATTCTCAAATATCGTTAATGAAATTCAGGTGGGTTGGAGATAAATATAAAATTAGTGTATTAGATTGGCATGTGAGCAATTGCAATAATGGACATCCGAAGGCTTTTCTGTGTTCATTAATTTGTATTTGGCAATTTTGTTTTTAAGAAAATGGAAGAGTGTGCTAATTTACCGATCCAGCATCATTTAATCGGGCCGATTCAACGAATCCCTCGTTATAGGTTACTCCTTGAGGCATACCTTCGTAAGCTACCTGAAACCTCAGAAGACTTAGAAGACACGAAAAGTACGTGCTCTTTGCTTTTACTTTTGTGTTGATGTTTCAGCTTGTTTGTATTTTCGAAAGAAACTACTTTTCAAATACAAACATTAATCTTTTGTTTACAGAAGCGTTGGAGATCGTTTCAAAAGCGGCGGAGCATGCCAATGAAGCTATGAGAAGAATAGCAAGTTTCAAGAAGTTGTTAGAAGTGCAAGAACAAGTAAAAGGGGCTGTTGATCTAGTTAGTCCTACTCGAACGCTTATTAAAGAGGGGAGAATATCAAAAATATCTGCAAGATCGTCAGACCATCAAGAACGCTACGTTTTTCTAGTAAATATAGCAAATTTAAATTGATTTTATAAATTTGTTTACCTGAAAATGTATATTAATGGTTGTAAATCACGTTTTTCTGTGCAGTTTAGTGATATGGTTCTCTTGTGCTCAATAAGACCAATGGCCAATCGCATGATTTCGTCAGCCCCTTACCAGCTTCGAGCGAAATTAGAAGTTGGAGATATGACTGTGAATGAAGGAGATGATCTGGAAGTAGCAAATACCTTTTATATTCAAGATTCGCAGAAGAGGATTGAATTATACACTCAAACGTCTGACGACAAAAAATATTGGATGGAAGCAATGTGGCAAGCTAGGATGGATCTCATGGAGCGGAAGTCATCTCTTCGCTTAGGTTCTATTAGCCCCTCTGAAGAAGAGTTAGGATTGAAAGAGCCGGCCAAAATTAAGAGCGAAACCGTGGCGAAGTGTATGGAGTGTCATACGGCATTTTCCATGCTGAAACGAAGGCATCATTGTCATGCATGCGGAAGCGTAAGCAATTTTGAAATCGTGATTTTTTGCATCAAGGGTGGCTTTATTGCCGGTATATTGCTGAGCCAAATTTCCAAGTGTACATTGTTTCTCCCTGTGTATTAAAAGCGATTTACAGTTCCTGTACACATAAAATGTGTAGCTATATCTCAAGTTTCTCCCCTCTAAGAAGAAAAAACAAATCATTAGCATTGTGTAAACTCATTCATCTCTGTGCTGTACTTCAATATAGTGTATAAAAGAACGCGTGTTTAAAATCCTTTCAGGTGGTATGTGCCAAATGCTCGGGTGCCAAAGTTCCACTTCAGTATGCTGGGGGAAAAACATGCCGCGTGTGTAAAACGTGCAAAAATGTTTTTGAGGAGCGTGTAAATTCGAGTTCAAGAAATGGCAATGCGTCTCCGTCTTCAGGGGATGAACCTATGGAGAAAGTCAAAGGAGTGTTAGACGTACGTCAAAAGTCCTGGTTCTTACGTTATTGACGATATCTCTTCCTAATGATTTTCATACTAATGATTTTCATGCTAGCAGATATCTTAGTAAGTATCTACTAAAACACAAAGGGGCTTCACAATTCCATGAAGTGATTTTTCTTGGCTAGGTTCCAGCGTCTGCACCTGCGGTTTACAATGGTAATCTCAGTCTTCGTCTCAGAGGTAAAAAGGAATGGACGTCAAGATGGTTTGCTCTTCGTCGAGATTTTGTTTTGTATTGCTACACTAAAGACACGGACCAGCAAGTAAATAGAATAAACTTATGTGCCATTTTTGCATTTTTCATCCAAACAGTTTTTTTTATTTTTGTTAACAGCGTTAAGTGTACAGCCAGTGACTTATTTATTTTTGATTTTTGCAGGCCATGACAGCCACCCCCATGCCAGGCATGAATGTACAGATGGCCGACAGCTTACTGAAATCCGAAACCAGTAACCTGCCAAGTGCCGAAAGAGAAAGAGCATTTCGTATAGCGCACGAACATGGGCGTAAGGTTTTCTTCTTTCTAACGTCAAACAAAGAGGATGCGCAGCGTTGGGTGCAGATCTTACAATCAGCAAGTAAAGCCGAGCTGAACTCGTCATCAAACGGCACTACAAGTAGTAATAGCAATGGTAACGAGAGCAATCAGACTTGACATATCAATCCTAACCATCACTGCTGCAGTAACCGTCTTTGTATGGTAAAACTAAAAAATATGAACTTAAAAATATTGTGTGTATTCAAAGCGCAAGGAACGAAGTGTTATACCTATCTATCGTTCTCAAGCTTTACATTTTCAATGTACCATTACATTATTGTATATGGAAAAAGCGTATGTATATACCTAAATCCTTTTACTGTTCTGGTGTACAAGTTAAATCTTGCGTGCGAATGTTAAGTATGCTGGATGCAGCTGCAAAATTGCATAGCTTTATTCATTTGTTATAGTCATGAATTCTTTCGAAAAAACAAAGACGAGAAGCTACGTTTAAGCAGAGTATAACCAGTATTTTGGCCAGTGAAAAATCCTTTTGTCAGGAGATGCTGAACAAATTGTACATAGCTTAATTAATGTTAAGTTTTCCAGATAAAGAACACAAAGTTTCTCGAAATTATTTTGGTTCTGTTGGATAAATTAGTTTGTATTAGCTGAACGCATTTTTAAAAAGAACCATTATTTTTCTCTAAAGGCTACAAAAGCCTATGTAATGCTTTTGTAACAGAAAGTTATAGAATGTTTTTATTGCAACGTTTGTGATTTTACTTGTAATAGTTTCAACTTTCAACGACACTTATCTTGAAATTATTGATTTTGTCCAACTTATAATTTTTGTGCACAAAGAGCTCAGGCTCATGCTATGTATGGATTATGTATATAAATTGTGTGGCCTAATCAGTCTGCCAGTTACTGACCTGTGAATTGTTCAAGCACTTTCTTGTGATTTCATTCTTGCTGTTATTTTTGAAAGAAATTTCGGAAAGTATTATGACCAGATTTTACTATAAATTAATGTAGTATCTAATGAAAACGTACAACAAAGATAAATAAGTATTAAATATTTTGCCTTTTACTAAGGAGCAATATGATAATTGCCTAGTGGTGAATTCTTCGCTGGCTCTTTCGTGCTTTTTAAAATGCCATGTTTGTAAATAATTTTCAAAAGTTATTGTTTCTAGTGTTCAGAAGTGAATGGGAAAGTAAATCCTGCCACAATGCATGAGTAATAAACTGTAAAGTTATGTACTCAGACAACGCAATAAAAAATAGCAATGCAAAATGCCAATAGTTCCATACGTTATAAAAGTACTGTAGTCAAAAGAGTTGATCAAATTAAATGACTGTAAGCTGAAAATACTTGGCTGGACTTAGGATTGAATTACAACTAAAGTAGCGTAATCAGTGTTTTTAAATATGGATGTATGTACATACATTCAAAACAAACCAGTTATATATGTATCACTTTTAATACACGTAGTGAGTAAAGTCAAACCACATTTGTTACAATTTTTCAGCGTTGTAATGAGAAACTATAATAATAATTATAAGTTTTTGTGATAATGAAGCATTTCTCCTTAGCTGTATCGCTTTTTACTTAACGGATAATATGATTCATGATACGACAACAAAAAGTACAGTTACAATACGTACATCAACTCTACATTATAGATTTATGGTGCCTCAATTTTGATTAAAGACAATTTTTATTTAATGGAATATTAGTATGTAATAACATTATTATTGTTGACGGCAATGATAATAATTAAGTTGTAATTACCTGTATGTGTAAGAAAGAAATTACGCTTTGCATCGCTTTCGATAAAAGACCGATGTGTTGTTGTCATTAAACGGAAACATGATTAGCGGGGACGCGTGTATGTATCTTTTATGTAACCTATCGTATTCGTCACTCGTCACGGTAGCTTAAATTAAAAGAAGTTTCAAATAGCGCGTCAACGTTGGTAAAACAATGAAAATATTATTATTTACATACGTATTAGTAAAGAAAAATTGTACCAGCCAATGGAAGGAGCGAAAATTATTATTCACTTTGTCTCAGAAAAGCCTGATAAAAGACTTCAGCAAAATATTGGACAGAAATAGAGAAAAAATAATAAAAACGTTTGCACTCTCAGTAATTATGATTGACGACTCATGTTTGCTGTCATCTGTTTTCCCACGGGGTTCTGTTGCATGGAGGGAATTCTTGCTTCGTTACATAGGCTCCTGGTGTACCATTCTGTGCGTCCTGGTTTTCTCCGATTTTAGACACTGGATCTGGATTTCGACCTTGAATATTCCTTCCGGCACCCGTGGCAATTGTGTTATATATAATTATACGCATACAGCATGTTCATGGTGAAACATAAAATGGACTCGAATTTGGCCAGACACTGTTTTTGGGGAAAATCTTCAGATCAGAGGAAACAACGGTATTTGGAATGTCTAATAGTTATTTACTTTATTTATAAATTTTCGCACATGTTTTTGACGTCTTTATGAGTCAGCTTTGGCTCATGTAACTGTGTTAACTGGCTCCCCTATGTCGGGATTCTGTCTTGTAACCAGTCACACAAGTCCAATCATTCCTAAATTTTATTAGACTGAATTTTATTAGACTAAAAAATTCCACTTATTTTTTATCACTGTACGGTAATAGCTAGTATTGTTATTTATTTGAAGCATTTCTGAGCAGCAAAGCGCATTGTTAGTTTAGTTTGCTCAAAGGTTACCTTTCCTGAAACACATTGCTTGAGAATATTTCGGTATAGTTGTTGGTCAAGACGAAATTATCGACCCTAAAGGGCTCTAAAAAAAGCAGCAATAACCTTGGATATGTGCATAGCTCATAAGGTCTTCCTTTTTCACTGTTTCCGGCATTGGGGTAAGTTGATCCGAAGTAACATAGCACATTGGAAGATTCTGAAGCAATTTAAGTCGTTCAAGAATTTCAATAGAAGCATTTCAAGCTTCTCACATGAAATGCATTTTGTATACGGCTGACCCAGTGGCACTGGCTCAATAATATTCCAGAAAACTTGTAATCTCGAGTCTTATCACGGTAAATGCTTAATGGCCTGCCATGTGTCAATGTAATTACCATTACATTGAATGAAAAGGTGTAAGGTTCACCCCCGTAAACCGTCTTAATGTGAAACGAATTGCATCATCACACACTCATTTTTCGATAGAAGCAGATCCATGAATTTGGAAAAAATTGCTGGGGTCAATAGTAAAATGTTTTGAATGTCAAAAAGACAAAATCAAAAGTGTAGGACATTTTTATTTCCAGTTTAAAAAAGAAAATTGTTGGAACATTGACAACTTGCTGTGTCTGTAAAACCCACAAGGCATTTTCCAACTATTCCAGAGCATTTTCACACCAAAACCACTCTTTTTTCTTCAACCACACCTAATTGGGTGTAGTTTCGGTTGGAAATTACATATTATTTATTGCTGTTGTTGTTATTTTTTTACATCTCGAGAATAATGTTTCCGACCAGAATGGTTTCGAAAGTGCAGAAGGAGCTGAAAATGTTGGTCAGCCTCTCCGGCGCCAGCGTCCGACCGTACAGTTTACAAGCTACTCAGAGCCGACTTCCCACCATGAAAATTGGAGTGCTGTCTGCACCTTTTGCAAAAGGACAGGTTTAAGAAAATTACATATATCCTCCTTTTGCTGCTTCAAATGAATTAATGTTTTTTTTGGAAAGTAATAATTTCCACGTCTCTGGTTAATAACACCCGGCTTTTAGCTACTGGACTGTGGGAAGTTTTGAAGTAAATCATTTAATGAGATTGTATTATTTTATTGGGCATGAACACATGTTTTCAATGTTTTATTACAGCCTAAGTTAGGCGTGGATCAAGGGCCAGCGCTGATTAAAAACACGGGGTTTCTAGAACAATTGAAACATCGTAAGTTCGTATATTATATAATTACCATTAGATTAAAAAATTTTGAAGTACTAATAGGTACCTACCTAACTACCTACCATTCGTTGGTTTATTTGTCCAAACTTGTACATTAGTTTTATTCCATGCATTTGCTGAACTCCAACGCAAAGTATTTTTCAAGTACGTACATAAATATAACGTACATAAATATACAACTTAGAGCGGTTAATCATAAATACCACGCGGGGCACAAAAGGTGTCAAATTTCCCCGAAAAAACTGAGGGTGAAAAATAATGTTGGCATACATTTGCATTACAAGTGTATGATTAATCTTCACAGTCGGAGTTGATGTTGAAGACTACGGAGCTGTAGATTTCTCGGGAATTAATGGGGACGTGTCGCCCGAATTTAATAATGGATCAGTTAACATGCAAAACACGGGGATTGTGGGAGCCGCAAATAAGCTGGTAAGATTTTTCATAGTCATGCCGGAAGTGTGTAGCAATGTGGTGCATTTTCCTCCCTCTCAGTCCTTACAATTCCATACAGATCCAACTCTTTGAACTTGGAAGTAGGTATACCTTTGAAAATAAAATAATGACATGATAGCAGACTAATACTTGGCCAGATTAATATCCATGGAAAGGAAACCGTCGGCATAAACGTTACTTTGCAACGTTGCAAGAGTTGTAACAGCTGAGTGCTGCCAGTACCAATAGATTTGCTTCGTTTCTCCATTTTATCTCAGGCAGAATCTGACATTAAATTTGAACTCAGCTGGTGCAAAAAAAATTACTCTCTCCATACCAAAGTCTTTTTTAAACTTTTTGCCCCAAGGGGACGAAGATGCTCCTTTGGGTTTCGCCTCGAGCATTTCCTCTCTCCATCTTTTTTTACATTTAGTCCAACCACCTTCTTTGCTCATCCTAATTGAGGTGTACGGGGCATAGCCCTCTCCAGCAACAGGCTGTAAATACACTCACAATCTCTAGGAGGATGAAGGAGAGTATATACATACATAGATATGCATTTATAATATTTATTGGTACAAGAGAATTTTGGTAGAAGGGAAAAGTTGGGGAAGAAACAGTTGAGCGAATTCGTCCCGGTTCCACCCAGCATTATGACGATAAAACGGATGCAGGGCATGTATTTTTTTTAATAATGTATGTACACACTGTGTTTTAGAATAGGGCACAAAAAAGGTATTTTAGAAAAAAAATGTATTTCATGGTTACACGTTTTAACGTCTCATATGGCAGGGACTTTTTATGGTCTTTTCATAATTTGGACAGATATCAGAGTCGGTGAGTGGGATTTTGAGGGACGGACGGATATGTCTAACACTCGGAGGAGATCACTCCATTGCCATTGGGACCGTCCACGGGACATCTCAAGTCTATGAGGATCCGGCTGTCTTATGGGTAGATGCACATGCAGATTTCAACGTCCCCCACACTACGTACACGGGCAAGTATCACGGAATGTCCACCGGATTTCTCGTCAAAGAGCTGGAGCCTTACTGTCTCAAATCCAAGGCATTTTCCTGGTTAAAAGCTCCGTAAGTGCACATGGAGGAACATTATTCCATTACAACCACATTATTGTCTTTAAAAGCATCTCGCGCACTGCCGTATGTTTTTTTTTCTCCCTCGAGAAAATGGTTTTCTCGCCTTTCATAAATTAGCAGTGAGTTTTTGATAATGTTATTGTACAGAATCCATGGAAAAAATCTAGCTTTCATTGGCTTGAGAGACGTGGATGATTTAGAAAGGTAAGGAGGAATCTTTGAAGCTTTATATTGTACCCAAAAAAACCAGTGACGAATGGGTTATTTAACTGAAAGAACTAAGAACTACACAGTTTCTCTGTGCCTGTTTTCTTCTTCTTTTCCTTACCAAATCTTTATACTCACTAGATTTTTTTGCTATCTCTAATACAAAAAACTGCTTTTCCACTTTTCCAAAGGAAATCCATAGAGATGACTGGCGCTTTAGCTTTTAGCCCAAAGGATGTGAGTGCCATGGGAATAGAAGAGGTGGTGAAGATGGCTTTGGAAAGGATTTGTCCTGGTGGGAAACGACCTCTTCACATGTCCTTTGATATCGATGTTTTGGATGATCTTGAAGTGAAGTCCACGGGAACTCCAGGTAATTAAAATTTTGACTTTTCTCCACCAACATACTTCCTTTCTCTACATATTTTTGTGAGGCATATTAGTGTGTAGGAACACTTGTAAAACTCCCAAGTTATTAGCCCTTGACTGTACATGTACACATTTTGAATGCGTACAAATCGTGGGAGCAAAGTGCATCCAGTGGCACTGTAGTGAGTTGTACCATCTGCATTACAAATGTGAAAATGGAATTGAAGGGAGGAGAAAAAAGCAAGAGAGACTTTGAAACGGATGTAAAAAAATTGAAGACTTGCATGCTCTGTAGTTCCAGGTGGGTTAACACTCCGGGAAGGCCTAGCCTTGGTTGAGCAAGTGAGACAAGCCGGAAATCTCGTTAGTATGGATTTAGTCGAAGTGAATCCTTTGATTGGAACGGAAGAGCAAGTGGAGAGGACGGCTGTGGCTAGCCAACAAATTTTGTTACAAACATTTGCATCCAGCGTCGGAGGTTTCCTCTCTTCCAGGCCTTTTCCTCCACCTTTGTACTCGTAAAGCTTTATACAAACAATAATAATAAAATAACAATAATAAAGACCCCTTCCCCCTGGACATTATTAGCTGGATGGGTGGTTATCATTTATTTGAAACCAGCTCTGGCCTCATTCTTATTTGTAATCTGACACAATTGCAATAAATAAAGGCTACACGTTTCCCACAAACACAAATGTGGACTCCAGCAAGGACGTTTTTTGATGGCAACGATGATATGAAATGATAAAAAGAGTAACATTATCCCCACCGTGTAAATATTGGGCTTTTCCCCCTCTCCGTAATGTGAGTACCGGTTTTAATTCGAGTTCATCACACAAGAACAACAAGGGAAATGTACTTTTAATTAATAACATTATTTTTTTCACAATTAAAATCCAGTCTCCGTCGTTCCACATCCATTTTTGACGGAATGAACCGCAGTAACCGGCCACAAGAGACTCTCCAGTAATTCTCCCATATAAATAACCAACTCATAAAAAATTTCCATGTGAATGTACAAGCGGACGTTGTTGGGGGGGAGGGCAAATGAAGCAATTTTTTTTATCTTCCCCCTCTACAAATTACTATTAAATGGTAACGTAAATTACCATCTCACTTCCATATTGAATCCATCTTACTTTTTCTTGATGATAAAAAATGATTAGGATTGCGTCATGACACGCATATAGAGGTTATGTGCGACGACAGTGCGGAACGTCATTACATTACACTAAATGCTAAATTCAACTCCAGACCTGCTCTCCTATCGCCAATCGCCACAGTGGCAGTGATTTCCTTTACGTCTACCACATATTCAAAGGTTAAACGAAATTGATATTAAATGAAGATCATTTAGAATGTAATTGAACGTCAAACGTTGTTACTATGTATGTACATGTGAAGCGCCGAGAGACAAGTGACATTATGGGATATATGGCGTGGGGGACATGCACCATTTATTTATCTTCCATTGCCATTCTTCACAAGATTCCCTGGAGATCCTCCGAGATCGTGAAGCAATGCAGGTTTTTTTTTGGAAAAGCTCTCTTTTTTCTATCTGCCAGAGCAACACCACAAAGGATGAAGCTGAGACATATGAGAGGAATTATTACAGTAAGGATATGCATTAAGTGAACTCCTCGCTCGCTCTCTTATTACTCTTCTTTCTCTGCATTTATTACCCCTACACACTCCGAGTATCTCTGCTCTCACAAAAATCTTTTCACAATGGCATTGAGGCTATTATGAATCACGGTAAACAAATGCTCGGTACATAGAATACCCCTTTTTTTATTATAGGGAGAACAGAGGGAGAGAAGGGAGAACAGAAGTGGATGTGTTACTTCTATTACAATGGAAAAAGCATGGCTTTACTGCAAGGTTTTTAGTGGTTGGGGAACCGAGAAAAAATTGTTTGGTACTACCAGAAAAAAAAATACAACTTCCTTTTACGCACTCATCTATACTGACGCCTGTCTCCCTATGTAATGCACGTAGTCTTCAACGTTGATTGCACTTAGGCATGCAGTTATTCTTCCACCGGATGGCTAAGTTCTTCTTGACAAAAAAAACTTTGTGAACGCAGTATGAAAGGCATTTGTTCCACATTAAGCTGTACTCTACACATCGTGTTGGATGGAACAAGTGTATTGCTTGGGTGTATGCATACTCAGGAGAGAAAATCTTTTTTTACCCCTGAAGAGAGAGAAATGGAGAAACTTAATGTACGGAGGAAATACTGGATGGACATTTGATGTAATTATATGGCACCAACTCTATTATCCATTCGTACTCTCCCCGTTTTGCTCTCTCTCTCTCTCTCTCTCTCTCTCTCTTCACGTCTTTCCTTTCCTCTGTTTCCCTTTCTCTCTCTCTCTTTTCATTTCCCTTTCCCTCTCTCTCTTTTTCATTTCCCTTTTTCTCTCTCGCTTCATTTCCTTTTTTTCTCTCTCGCTTCATTTCCCCTATTCTCTCTGTTTCTCTCTCTCTTCATTTCCCCATTTCTCTCTCTGTTTGTATTCTCTCTCTCT